>CALYDF020010255.1:0-10151 GCA_944474145.2 Dicrocoelium dendriticum
TCCTTTGTATATGGGCTTGATGGTGCCCATCTTCCAAGCGGTCGGGAGAAGTCCGGACTGAAACGATCGACGGAAAACCTGCGTGATGGGTGAAGCAATGTACTGGGCCACAGTCTTGAGGAACAAAGGGTGCAAGTCGTCAGGACCAAGCGATGAGTAAGGATCCAACTCACAGAGCAGTTTCAACACGACGCCAGTGTTTATATCGACGTGCTCTAACAGAGAAGGAGGAGTGCACACTGTTCCATGTCCTGCTCCATGTCCGTGCGTCAAGCAGCACACGAGGTCACCAGTACAAACTGGTAGTCCCTGACCTCAAGTAGGTAGCTCATCCCTTGTGTATTGAGCGGCGAGTGGTGAACATGTGGAACTGTTTGCCCTCGCGGATAGTAGAAGCGAACTCGGTGTCGGAATTCAAACGATTCCTGGACGCGCACTTTGCGGATGCCAGATTCGACGAAGCCTTCACAGGAAACTGACGAAGAAATCGTTCAATGATTATAACCCATGGAGCCCGTTAATCCACCAACTGCAGCTTCCGAAACGATGCCCATCCGTAATAGGCGGCGGAGCTGGTGAAGGACTCCATGTGGTTCATCCAAGAATATATCGTAAGTACATGGAGATTTTTTCTATGCTTGTAAATATTTTACTATTTCACTTTTTTCACCTGGGCTAGCTCACTACTACAGGTAACACTGTGTCAGTAGGACATGTCCTACATTGAGATATAGCTACATAGATGTTCAACATCTTTCTCGCTATCATGACAGTAAAGTAAAGTAAAGAACGACGCTGATGTTGAATACATTGAAGAGTATTGCCGCGCCAGGAGGCTGGCCTTGTCGGTGTCTTCGTGAACTGGATCCTCATGCTCGGAAGAATACAGGGCAGGGATACCACTGCCGGCTCTACTGCTCCGTTTGAGGTAGGAGAAAAGCGTCTTAGGAGTGTTTCTAGAAAGTGTGGCTAGGGAGAATTCATATTGTTGACATTTCTCACGTTTTTGCAGGGTACAGGTATTCCTAACCGTTTTGTAACTGATGTAGTCATGCTCTGATCGTGTGATCCTAAAGCGGTCCCACAACTTACGTCTTCTGTTCATTAGGGATCTCAGATCACGATCGATCCACGTAGGGCCTCTAGAGAGCGGTCGCTTTTTGGAAATGGGGACAACTTGTTCAATGAGTGATGTCAGCTTGGAGTACAGAAGATTCCAGGCACCGTCCACATTGAGATGTTCGGGAATACACCAATCCATAATACTTGCAGCCGTTTTAAGACGAAGGGCATCAGCACGCCAGAAATTTCGGCGGACGGCACATGAGTTGTGAATGGTAAAGCGACGAGTCCATTGGAATAAAATAGTACGATGATCGCTTTTACCAATGGGTTGAAAGACTGTTAGGTCCATGACGTCTGACTGCGTTGGGGAGAGCACAAGATCCAGGGTATTAGGCGACTGGCCGGCGAGAATGCGAGTCGGCATGGACACATGTTGATACAGGCTACAGTCGAGAACGGTTACAAGGAAAGCGGCAGCAAAGTAATCAGATGAACGATTGCAAAGAAAGAGGTCCCAGTCGATACTAGGAGCATTGAAATCTCCCAGAATAAGTCAATCCTTTCCAGTGCCGTGCTTCTTGATCAGTTCCAACGGGCGAGCTCCCGCGCCCAGTGGCGCTCTGTAAATGACAACATTCAAAGATCTGCACCCGTCATGAATGCGACACCAAAGGGCATCGAAATCGCTGTCATTGTCACATGAGACCTCAACTAGATGGGACTTCAGATCCGCCCTCCAGTACAGTATTACGCCGCCTCCCGACTTCCATGACGATCGGCCCGAGAAAGGTGGTATCCAGGGATAGACACTTCAGAGTCAATGATGTCAGGAAATAACCATGTTTCAGTGAAGGCCATTAAATCAGGACAAACATCTGCGGCAAGCGTCTGGATCTCATCAAGTTTATTTTGCAGACTACGAACATTGGCGAACAGCACACGCAGTCCGTTCTTTTGCGTTACTGTCCTGGGGTGACAAAAATCGGCCTCCAACGGGTTCTCGGAATTTTCTGAACTACGCGAAAATCCACGATATGAAGGTCTGTTTCACCATTCGCTCGACGGGTCAGCTCATCAACGGCTTTTTTCATTTTTATCCGATCTTCCGGGGAGAGATCTCTCAACACATAAAACGACTTGCCTTTGAGCCGTGAGGTCCGTTTTGGTCCTCGTTTTGGAACACAACCTTTAGGGGGCGAGGCTTGAGGAAATCTTCTTGTTTCTTACCTAAGCGGAAAACCGAGATAATGTTGACTCCCTGTTCGCTTTCGTCGAATCACACAGAGATAAGTCGTTCTAGGAACACTTGGTCGTCTAACATTCTTCCGGCTGGGGTATCTTTGGTCGATTCAGGCGCATTCATAACAATGGAGTAATTTGTCGCGAAAGACGTTTATAATGAGGTCAGGAGCTCCGAAAAAGTAAAAACTGTACTCTATCATGCTTAATTGCAAAGTTGTATAAAATAAATGTTACTACATAACAGTACGCAAGTGGTTAAAAACGAAACAGAAGCTAAAAATGGCATAGGGCTGGCCGCGCTAAGTCTCCGTAAAATGAACGAAGTGGGTGCATGTATGGTAAATTTTCCATAATATGCGAGTGTCGACGTATAGCATATGGTTTGTAAGTAGGGATTAGGCTAGAAGTTTTGTGGAGCAGTGAATTGTTGTTTTTGGAATTGCGTCTAATGAGAAGATTATAACAGTGTACGACGCCTAGATCAACCTGGCTGGATACACGGGGGAGTTCGACCCCAACGACCAAGCACTTCGCAGGAGAACAACCTCCTCCAATTCGAAGAACGGAGCATTTTGCCTGATTTATGGGCAGTAACCACAAAGTAGATCAGTCCCAAAGCTTATACACTGCTCGCTGAATAGCTTCGGAACCCCGCGGAACGTCGAGAATGTTCCACAGCTTCAGGTCATCAGCAAAGAGCAACGATGGTACTTCAAGCTCCTCGGGTAGGTCATACACATAGATAGAGAACAGCAGCGGTCCAAGAACCGAGTCCTGCGGCATTGATGACAGACTGCCTAATCGATAGTCCCCGGCCTACCCCTACACACTGTTTTCTATCCTCCAAAAAGGCAGTCACCCAATGAAGAACGCGGCCAGATACGCCGTAGGTCAGCTTTTGCGCGAGCCTCAAATGGGGTACTTTGTCAAATGCCTTCGAAAAGTCGACGAAAAGCACGTCCGGTACGAGGCCGTTATCCGCTGCATCCGCCCAACTTTCGCGAGCCAACAGTAGATTCGTCAGACACAAAAATCCCCTCCAGAATCCATGGCGTACATCGCTAAATAGATTAAATCTAATTAGATGACTCACCAATGCATCTCTCACCAGTTTCTCGAGGAGTTTGACTATTACGCTCGTCAGGCTAACGGGCCTGTAATTTGCAGGCAGACTCCTGTCCCCATTTTTGAAGATGGGACAGATGACAGCTTCCTTCCATTCGGAAGGCAATGCACAGCTGTCAAGCGATTACTGAAACCCCATAGCGAGCGATCCACTTAGTTCCGCAGCCAACTCATGCAACAGTTTCGGGTGGATTAAATCAGGCCCAGAGGCCTTAGAAGGGTTCAGCCCTTCTAACAGCCTACGAACTTCCGCCTCCGCTACGATAAATTCAGATGGTCCTTAACCCTCTGGGATCCTGCAAACCAGCTCAACGCCTGTCAAAGAGGTTTCCCTTACGAATCTGTCGCATATTGCCCAGTATATATTTATCCCAGTAGCCGGTCCGCGGGGGTCACGGTAACACGCTAACAGGCAAGACGTCAATCAGCTTTGCTTCCTGTTCTCATTACCCTCATATTCCTCTCCGGCACTTTTCCGTGCTTCCTTAGCTGCTTCCTTACATCGGCCTGTTACTAGGCGGCTCGAGCGTCCAGCCGGCTACGAGGTATTTATTTTGCATTGCAGCTTGTCGCACTACTTGGACACGGAAGAGCTCAGAACGTTGGACCGGAGAAATATTACACGTGCCACGTGTTCTACCTTATCCCCTTCGTCTCCAGCGTATGAATTTGTTTTCGCTAGACTGCAGTCGTCGCTGTGGGGATCTGATTTGTATTAGACGCGTTTTATAGAGCGATCTGGGAAAGGTGGTGCACCAGTTCTTCCAGCTCAACGCAGATTGTTCGACACGGGGCCACATCATCAACTGCAGTACATCAGCCATTTGAACTGATGCTTCGCTGCCATACAACCATGAGGACCTATGAAATAGAGAATAAGAAGAGGGGGAGAAGGGGGACTTACATGAAAACCTTAATGCCCTAAGCAAACATTCAGGGTTAAGGCGCCTACACCTTGTGTAAACAACAAACAGTCACAAACAGCTGACTATCGTGCAAAGATAATGTGGCATCGGCGAGACGGCTTTTTTGTGGCTTTCACTGCCCCGTGTCATAATCAGCCGTTACCGCACAGATAACTCAGCACCAAACACACTTTAAACAGACAATCCGATTAGGAGACGGCAGCAGACGCGCCACTGGTACGGACTGCGAGCCATGTTCTGTAAAGTCTCGAGCCAAGTACAGGGCGAGTCACGTGGACTCCAGCCCGGAAGGCGAGACGGACCAACGGCACCCAATTTCGGCGTCAGTGATTTCATTTCCCGCTGCCAAGTCAACTTCTGTCCACCTCGAGCCTTGCGCCACCCTACACCTGACAGACTGAACAAGGCCCTCCTAAGTAAGCGGTGACTAGGCATAAGTAGCACGTGCTTGAGCCAACGCAACTTATTCAGTGCTATCTGTTGTTCTAGGGAGCTAGCATGATTAGCACCACCTGGTACTCGCCTACGCACATCATCTTTGCGGACATGTTGGTGCCATCCGACTCCAGCAATGTTCGCAGACAACGATGGTCATAGACGTGAAGGCGCCTCAGATTTCCAGACCGAAGGGGCCAAGTCTCATTACCATAGAGCAGAACGGCCCTCACGGTGGTCTTGTATTCCCGGCCTTTCAGCCAGAGGGAAGCTCCTTTCTGTCGCCAAAGGTGCCGCAGGTTCAAGAAGGTAGCTCTGGCTTTTGCAGTGTTTTGCAATGAGCTTACGTCAGTTTCTATACGCCTATCATTGCTGATGCAGCTGCCAAGATAAGTGAAATGATCAACCACCTCGAGTTCCTCGTTAGCAAGCGTCAAGGGGTCATCAAGTGGCTGGTGGTTCTGCAGCAACACTGCACTTTGAGGGTGCGTAGTGCATACCAAATAATGGGACCACTCTGACAGGCTATTCAGGGTTGGTTGTGCCGCCCCAACCTCGTCGAAGCGCAAGACGATATCGTCCACATAATCTAGATCAACCAACCTTTCACCAGGCAACACTTCAACGCCTACGTCGTGAGATTTCGTAAGGGAACACTCTATTATAGAATCCACGATGAAATTGTACAAAAATGGAGAAATCGGACAGCCCTGACGAACTCCACTTGTTGTCGGAAAGCTATTCGGTAGGCCACCGTAGACCCTGGCGTGGCCCGTAGTGTTCGAGTATGGAGCACGTAGGATGTTCACATATTTCGTGGGAACACATTTCCGCGCAAGTATTTCGAACAGAATCGATCAATCGACTGAATCGAACGCACTCTTGAAATCGAGGAACACAGCTCTTGTCGATCTGCGGTATGCGTGGCGCTGCTCTAGCACCTGCCGCAAAGTAAATATATGGTCTATACAGCCACGTCCTGGGCGAAAACCAGCCTGCTCTTCCCTAATCCGAGATTCCCGTTCTGCAGTGAGGCGACGAACGATAATCGAGGCCAGTAATTTTGTCACAACTGACGTTAGGCTAATACTCCTGTGGTTCGCACAGTCTGTGCGACTGCCCTTCTTGTATATTGCCACTATAATCGATTCGCTCCAATTGGCTGGCACACTCTCTTCATTCCAGATACGTTCGAATAGGGAGGTCAGTGCCCTGCAGAGGACCTCACCTCCATCCTTAACTAGTGCAAGTGGGAGAGAATCCGGGCCAGCGGCACGAAAACGATTGAGGGCTGTTACCGCGTTTCGGACCTCGGTCTCCGACGGAGGCTCTAAACTAACCGTCCATGGCTCGTCCTGCATCACCTGAGTAGGAAGAAGTCCGGGAGCAGGGGGGCCAGTTGAACTGATCTTGAAAGTGGTCCGCCCAATGAGCCATACGGCGCTCCTTATTGTTTGGAAATTATTGAGAATACCTGTAGCTCGGGATGTGGATGATAGGATTGTCCTGTTCTCCGAGCAGGGCATTTCTGTTGTGTATCAGCCACCCGCGTTGTCTCTGATTGTCTCACTGACACCTGGTTTTGTGGGACCAGTGGTGCGGATTAGCTGGAAGAGCTTGCAGTAATTGCCTACTGCTCCTGCCTCCTCCATTACTTGAGCCCGACTGGTCCACCAGGCTTCCTTATCAGTACGTAGGCTCTGCTTTAGTTCACGCCTAATAGCCCAACTGGTCACATTATGTTCAGAGCCAGCCTGGAGGTGTCTTCTAGATTCCAACAGGTTCACTGACCTCTCGGATATTCAGTGACTGGTGCGGTGACGATTGATAGTACCACAAGCAGATGCTCCTGCGTCGTGCATGGCAGGCGAGATCCTATTCCACTGAAGCTGTGTCATTAGGATAAGACAGCAGAATTTCGGTATGCAGTGCTTCTTGATAGGCTTGCCTGACCGAGGACTGAGACAATTTCTCAGTTTCTAATCGGAGGAGACGCTTGGTGCGCCTCCCGGTAAACTTCATGGAGGAACGACAGCGTACCAAGGCATGATCAGAGTCGACACAGGTACTCCAGTACGAGCGGCAATCCAGGATGGAACCACGCCATCGGCAACTTATGGCTCTGTGGTCAATTTGGTTCCATCGCTGGCCAGCTACAGGAGGAAGCCAAGTGGCACTTCGGCGCCCACTGTGTCCAAAAGCAGTGCTACTAAGAAACAACTGGTGTTCCGCACACAGTTGCAGCAGACGCTTGCCGTTGTCAGTCCGTTCGGAGTTAAGCCCTCAATTACCACTTAGCTGAGCTTCTGAAGAGCTCAGACGCCCTACTTGTGCGTTCATATTCCCTGCAAGTACTATAATATCTGAACTAGTAGCCCTGTGTAGTAGCGCGTTCAGTTCGTCATAGAATGTGTCCTTGACAACATCTGAACTGCAGTCAGTGGGAGCATAAGCGGAAATCACAAACAAACAGCGTTTTGTACTACTTCGTGAATCAACCTTAGCTGATGTCGTTAAACAGGCTGCACATAAACGGCTGTTCACCGGAATCTAATCAATCAACGATGGCACAGCGTTGGAGCTTAGAATGATACCTACACCAGCTTGACCCGTGAGTGCTGCATCGGCGTCTCCGGATGCGTGCAACCAATAGCGAGAGGATAAGCCGGGTGCAGTTAATTCAATAACCCCATTAGGGTCATTGATCCTAGTTTCGGACACACAACACACATCAATACCCAGTGTGTCCAAGGTGCGTGCGAGTGCAGCGTGTTGACCTACTTGTCTTAGAGTGCGAACGTTGAATGTCGCCACGGGAACGGGATAGCGTGGCCTTATAAGGGACTTTTGCCGATAGGCGTCCGATAGGTGCTGTGGGATGGTGGCTGCAGATGGTTTTGCTCCAGTGGCACTTCGGTTGCTGTCAATTAAGCTGGGAATTATAGAAGGAAGGTTAGTAATGGGGGTCGGGATGGGAGTAAGAGAAACAGGTGGAAAAGAAAGAAGGGAGGCGCCAGCAATAGTATGTTTTCGCTTATCCGCCCTGCTGTATGCAGCAGATAAGGCGACCCTTGATAATCTGCGCGACGGCCGATGCAGGATATAGCTGCAGTTTGAGGAAATGGTCATGGTTGTATGTGGGCTGAGATACTGCCAGGACCCCCAGACCTAGACATTAGAACGATTATGGTCCTCATCCAAAGCCTTTGGCTCAAAAGCCTGTCCGCAAGGCAGCGGGGGGTGGCAGTGATTTAGTTTTACAGAAATGGACGCCATCCAATTTCAAACCCCCAACCTGGAGGACCAGGAGACTGAGTTTGTCTGACTTCTCACCATTGACCAACCTGGTAGGCGTAGCTCTCAAGGTGCCCTGAGGCACCACCCAGTATAGCTCAATGGATCAATGAGGTACGCAAACCGTCGCACCACGTTAAGGTCCAGTCTCGTTGCGACGGAGGCCACAGTTGGAAACTTTTAAAACCTGGGAGGTACCATATCCGGTGCGATGTCGCCTTATCCGCATGGGTTGTAAATGAGTGTAACAGCCACTCTGAATGCGTGGTATATGCCCAGACAGAGGAATGTCTCAAAGAACGGTTGCACAACTTCATGCTAAGCACGCCTGGATCCCGCCGTTTTCTCTGTAGCTGTAACAATCCCTCGGGGAACACAGGTTAGCAACGACATGTCTTCCAGCCAATGAACGGGAGGTAATGGAGTTGACACGGGTTTTACCTTCTGCTCTGTACAACCCTGTTATCCCTATGAATACAGTGTGCTGTAAGATAGTACCCCATCTATATGAATGCTTACAACGAACCACATTCTCTGGTATCACATTCCATTGTGATCAGTGCCGAATTGTTGTAAGCAAGTCTCCTGGCCAATCGGACTTCAGCAAATAAGGCAGACATCAAAACTGCACTGCTTGATGGACTGCCTGCACTCAACTCGCTTTTATCTCCTGCTCAAACCGGGGCAAACATCGCTATTGCCTCCTTGTCATCCACATGCTGTTCGTTAGCTGTTTCTGGCCTAGTTACCCCCACTTGTAAGCGAAGCCGGGCGCATTCATCCTCACTTCCTGCGACGCCGATAGATGTTAACCAGACTGTTTCCGGCCTTCGTTAGGAGGCACCTAGAATATTGCGGTCAAGCTTGTCCGCCATGCTTGGTTCTTGATAGGATGTCAGTGGAGCGGGTCCTTAGGATTGATACAAAGATGGTTCAAGGACTACGTCACCTGTCATGTCCCGAGAGACTCCTTAACCTCAGAATGTTTTCGCAGCACTATTGCCGACATCGTGGCGACTTGATTCTGACTTATCCTATTTTGACGGTGGAGATTGACCCTGATTTGTCTTGGCATTTTGAGCCAACCCTACTACAGTCTCTCCGTGGTCGTTCGATGAAAGTGCACAAGCCCCGATCCAATGGCGTTTTGACTGTCACCTATAGTAGTTGATTAATGGAATGCTTACCTGAGGACGTGGTGTCATCACAAACATTGAAGGAGTTTGAGCATAAACTTGACGCCCTTGGGCCGCAATTCCGATTCTTCCCTTTCGTATGTGTAATTTTACTCCTAATTATTATTACTTGTTAATTTTACATTTCCGATTATTTCCGCCTTTTGTTACTTCGTATTTTTACTCCTACTTCACGAGGCTGGCGCAGCGGGGACTGCTAGTGCATGTCACGTGAACACTAATTGGTTGACCATAGTGTGGTACCTGCGTTGCTTTGCCTCTCCAAGATTTCTAAAACTGTCGTCGATATGTACCCTGGATCAACGACGCTTTCACGAAAAAACCGAAACGTGAATTTCCTATTTCCAATCCCACTTGAACACTGTGAAGCCCCAACTACCAAGACGTATGCATCCGTTGCGAGGGAAAGCGCCTCACTGACCTCGTCATTACGAGTGGCTGAAAGTAAAGACAAGACAGATGCCAAGGTGTAACCCAAACCATCGTCTTCTCAATCGCAGTTGAAGCTAGTTCTGGATAGAATCGGTCAGCTGGCAAAACTGCTTAGGGATAGTCCGCCTCCCCACAAGCCGCAGCTCTCCGATAACAACAAATCACCCTCGTGACCCGTTGACTTATCATCATAATTACGCCTGAGTCGTCCAAAACCAGCTCCATCTGAAAGAATTATGGATGATCAAGAATTTCTGAAACGGATGTTCCTTTTACTGCTCGACGAAGGTGAGCCAGGAATCGACATCGTCTCCGCTAATTGCTTTGGCAGAAAACAGGACTCCTCTAAGATCCGTCCCTTAAAGAGTGTATCTTAAAGCGGTGATGAAGTCCGTCGCTTTCTCCGACAAGCTCCTCGTCCTAAAGGTGAACCTTA
>CALYDF020010256.1:0-10137 GCA_944474145.2 Dicrocoelium dendriticum
CTCTGCACATATCCGGAGCCTGCCAAGTGTAACCCTTTTTCATCCTCAACCTTCATTCTTTGTGACTGTCTGCGTCACATTCATTTGCTGACCGTTGACTAATTCTGGGACACTTTAGGTATCCACTAGCCACTAGAAGGCTACACCCCAATGTCATTGCTAGTTTCGGATACTCTCTATCTCGCTTTGTATCATTATCAGTTCTTCGTATTACTTATGTCACCACTTTTTAGCTGCAGCCAGTCATAGTAGTTAGCATAAATATCTACGCTAGTAGCCACTCTGTATCTCTCCCACTTACTCTCTTGAATTGTTAGCACCACATACCTTTACTGGTTTGTTGACATCTGCTGTCACTGTATCTAATAAATAACTAGAAGGCTCAATGGAATTCAGGTACTGTCCGCCGGTTCTCTCCCTTAGCAAAATTACCCTTCGTTCTTCTTATCTTCATTACGTTTACTGCAGACATTCATTGTAGGCTCCACACATTTTTGCGCCTATCCGGAGCTACTAGGAGACATTCCTCGTTTCTCCATCCTGTAATCTCCCAGATTGTCCGTATCACTTACCTTCGCTGGCTTGTTGATTTGTTCTGTGACACTGTAGCAATCAACTTGTAACCAAATAGCATAATGGACTGGCTACATCAGGCCCCCGAAATTTTCTCGCAGCGCCATGTTCTGTCGATCTTCTTATACCTAAACACTTCTGCTTAGCAGCAACTAGTAATCGTAGGCTCCACACATTTCTGGAGCTTGCTAAGAGCTGCTCTCTTCTATCTCGAACATACTTTGTGGCTGTCTGCGTCACATACATCCCCTTTTTGCTGATTTATTATTGGTAATTGTGGGCATCCACTAGCAACTAAAAGGCTTCATGCAAATTCCACTGCTGATCACTGATACTCACACTTACAGCGACCCTAACTGTTCCTCGTCTTACCACTGGCTCCCGTGTTTAGCAGCAGTTCCTCTTCATAAGCTATTTTCACGTTGCGCATATACTGAGCTGCAAAGATCCACACTTTTATCCCTCAAAGCTTTAATCCCTGGGACTGTGTACGTCACATACACTTTCTGTCTGTTGACCTAATCAGATGTCTACTAGCAATTATAAGGCTGCACCTAAGTGCCATTGCTCATCCTCGACACCTAATTGACTGTAGTACAGCTCTCTCGCTAGGATCTCCCGGCTCAGGCCTCCTTAATTATATTCCATTAGCACCACCGCATGATTTGATTAGCTGCGCATCGATGCGTCGTAGTCTATTATGCTCTAACCATCTAACAACCTCTTTGTATGCTTGCGCTTTACTTTTCCGCTGTCATTCTATCACGAAACCTCTCTTGGCTTTCCTCTGTCGTGCAAGAATATCCAGGTATTCAGCGTAAGCCGCTCTTCTACCTCACATTTCTAGACCTTTATCTACCCATTACTTGCTGTATTGTCTTAGGCATTTTTTACCTGCAATACTCCAAGTCTCGGGCTAGCAGTCAATGGCTCTATCCAGCTTGGCACTATTACCCTAGCACTCTGGCTGCTGCGGTTAGGCCTCAGGTTCTGATATCCTCCACAACCTTATTGTACGCGTGTATTATGGCTATTCGCTGTCCTTCCGTCAATTAGCCCTTCTTAGCTTTTTAATTCGGCACTCTCTTACCCGGTCAGTACAGAGACGCCCCTTAGCTTCTCATTTACAGGTGTTCATTCCTCAAATATTCGCTGCTATTTTTGCGAAACTTACCAATGTATGAGCCCAACAGACTCACTAGCTTTCCCTAGGTTAGAATATTCTACGCTCCCCAGTGAATCTTCCCACGCAACAGTTGCATCATAGCAAACTGATCCTGTGTTTTCTTTGCTCAACGGCGCAACGCTCTGTATCTTAGGTATACGGCAGCAACCAACCTATAAGGCTTTGCTTCCGATGAATATTCAAAAGACACCTTTAGCATAATCATTGTTACACATTGTACATCATATGTTTCCTCTAAATGTTAGACCATAGGACATAAATAATGCTTGTTCTTACGTCTGTTCTTTGCGGCCCCGTTTGTCTCTCACCTTCTCTTTCTCCGAGGTCTGGAACCTCTTGGGGATCTGGGATCGGACCGTGAAAGAGCTTGTGCTTGGGAGAGGACATAGAAACCCCCAAGGACCTACATAGAAAACGGCTGTACAACAAGTGGAGAAAAATGCACTCACAACCATGACCGTCGTCCAGTAATGGTAGCTGGACATGACGCCTTCAAACTCCTGCGAAGTATACATAATCCTGAGAAATCTAGACGCAAGAATCGGACGTTTTGCTCACCTGGACACGAAGATGACAAAGGTCTAAGCCTCCATAAGCCTCAGCCATTATGGCCGCCCCGACCAAAAATAACCTGTTCAGCTAACAGAGGAAATTGGAAGGCAATTGACGGCGGTTAACCGAGGGTTAAATCAGTCGACGAGCTGCTCTGCCAGTTTTACATTAGTGTACCAACGGATTTCTGACAGTGTTTCAGGACGTGGTGGGTTTTCGCCTGGCAAGCGTTCTCCCTATAAAAAGCCACAAGTGTCCGCTTAACAACACTGCAACGTAGCGGATGTGACTCGCCACTGAATAAAGTCACTGCCCACAACTACATACTGGCAAGCCGACCAGAATCCTAATGTAATATTTTCCTGACAAATTTTCTCTACAAACGGAATGCCCAGCCTGTTTACACTACGCACACTAGAACCCAACTTGTCGTCATGTATTGACGAATTTATACCTCAAGATTAATTTTACAATTTCCAAAGCCTGCACAACTTTCGGCTTACCGCCGATTACATACATAGCAACGTGTTTGTTGCGCAACGTAATTTCTTGTAAACGTTGAACATGCCTGATCTGGTGTATCTCGAAAATTCGAGAATATACTATTTATTTATTTATTTCGCAGGGTTCCCTCCTTGTGGGTAAAAAGCCGTTTAGCAGCTCCCACGCGTGGTGAGGAATATTAGTGATGGGTTTAGACACCATATGTCCCAGGTGCATCAAATTTTCATGGTGCGCCTTAAATACGCCTTTAGTTTTCTCCTGCGTTGCATTACGTCACGGTGTATCTTTGGTGCATTGAGACTTTCCGTACAGGTCTAACAGAGGACCATTCCCATTTGCCAGATTGAAAGCATCAACGTCAATGAAACGCAGTGCATCCCACAGGGTAGTGTCCTATTGTGTACATTGTAGTCATGATTCACGCATGCATTATTCTCCATACAGCATTTCGCTTCACCACTGTTATGCACTGACATGCATAAGGTTTACTGCAGCGACTTATTAAGGCGTATATATCTATGTCCTGTTGGTCACGCTTCCCGGTACATCGTTCGGTGACGGTAACAGCTACCCTCTCAACGTGCTTGTGGTTGTAACACACAGGACAGCGTACAGGTCAGTAGTAATGCACTGTTACAACTGCGGCATTAACGAACATGCCGATGGTACATGCATATGTACCCTTTCTAAGTGCCACGTATTAATGTGTTCAAGGGGTCTTCATAAGCTTCCTCAGGCGGCGTGCATATCTCCTGTTCCCCAGGAATGCCCCTACGCAAGCGTTGCCATAGGTATCAAGGAACATTTGGTTTGTACAAATACAACTGCTTCTTGCTTGAGGGGAAGGATTGCATGGGCGTCATGTTCGTGCAACCGTCAACGACGTACACACATCTCTTCACGAATACGCCTTTCACCATTGCCTGTGAGTCTGTGAAGAATGACTGAGGCAAGCAGTTTTGAGGCAGTGTACATAAGACTATTTGCGCTTCGCCTGGAGCATTACCATATTGTGCGACCTTTGCAAAATCCCTATAAGGACAGAGCGGCTGCAACCGGTCAGGTCACCTACCGCTCCAACAGTTTGATAAGCAACTGTTGTTAACCATCCACAACACCACGTCCGCCATTTCGTTTCAGGCTTCTGGCTTATCATCATGTCACGCCGCTTCATTTAATTTGCCTAGTGTCATTTCACTTCGGACGTATGAGGGAGAGGGTGGATGCAAGTGGTTCGCCCAGGAAGCAGAGAGATCATTGGCCGGTGAGAAAAGTAAGCATTCCGGCCGATGCGCTTACCTTTTAAAATGAGCACCCAAACGCTCTAAACGTCCGCATTACTGGTGCATAGGATGTACAAACCTCATCAAGTACAGTTGAAGTAACACCACGTCTCTCAATTGCCGGAAGGCATGCTCTAGGTTAAGATTTGTAACAGCAGGAATACAACTCAACGGCTGTTGGTGAGTGCTACAATGGATTCTCCGCTTACCCGTGCTGCATAATCTTAGCAATGCCGCTTTCCCATTACATCAACCAGGGTCTTTCTTCCCTAATTGCCAACTTCGTTACTGCAGCATCGCACGGAGTTTCCGCCAACTATCTGCAGGTAAACTGGGTTACCTATTATAACTTCTTTTTCTGAGCTACGACCCAATTAAAATTTATCCGCAAGCGGTTAACCGTACGTACCATCTACCCCGCACCGTCAGTTACCCTACTGCAAAAACGGTAAGTGCATACTAAACCTTATTTAATGCCCGGTCACTCCATTTCAGGTACATGTTTAAGTATCCACAAACCGTTTCTCAGTGCTCTTGCTTCCTGGGTAACCATTTTTCGAGCACCTCACTCGCGAGGTGGGGCAGATTGGTGATCGTTTCCAAGTTCATATGTCACCGGAGCATCAACCTACGGTGCTGCATTTATGAAGCCCATTCCAGTTTCCCCAGCTGAAGACTAACTTCAACGTGTACGTTTGACGCAATGACGCCTGTTGCTAACGCCTCCCGGAGTGCTATTACCACTCACCAGAGTGGAAGCATCCAGGTCCATGAAACGGATTGCAATAGCACAGATTAGTAACCTCTTATGGACGTCACACTTCTACTCGCCGCGTGCACTTCCCCATAGGCTGTTCTGCTTTACCATTGGTATCCACTGACGGACATAAAGTTTACTACACAAACTGCTTTCAGTGTACGTATCTGTGTATTTTACGTCACCTTTGCCCGTGTATGTTTGCGTATCGGTTACATCAACCACCTCAATGTGAGTACCGTCGCAATAGCCCAAGTGTACCAAGCGTCCCTTATTACTGCGCTCCAGGGTCTTCACAAGTTAACTCCATGCACTTGTCGTGTTTTCTTTGCGTGACCCTATTAGATGCATTGCTATTCTTCGCGCCCTGGCTTACCTGTTACGAAAACTTCATATTTCGTACACCAATATATAGTTCTTGCTTGAAGGGCATGGTTCCACCGGCATGATGGCCCTGTCACCCACTAACATTGCTCCCGCGCCAAACGCCTGGAGCGCAGCACCGCTCAGTACGCGCATTTTGTGTGCTTTTATCCACGTAACACAAATTACTCTTGTTTCCCTTTGAAACACTGTGGGCCGGCTCTATTCATGGAACCTGCACCCCGTCACCTGCCTCCAGGGCTCATTCATTTGGGTTTCCGTTGCATACTTGGTGTGTCAATGTGACTGCTGTTGGTGGCGCTTTGAAGGTAATTAGCACCGGAATGCCCATCGCAATGAGGCTGGACCTTACCGTGGTGCGATGGTTTGTGTGCCTCAGTGATCCGTTGAGCTATACTGGGTGGTGCTTTTGCACCTTCAGAGCCACTCATACCAGATTGGTCAATGGTTAGAGGCCAGACAAACTCAGTCTCCTGGTCCTCCAGGTTGGGGTTGGAATGAGGGTGGCTCCTTATCCCTAAAACAGACTCCTTGTAGTCCAGTGCCAAACCCGCTGCCTCGCGGACGGGTTTTTGAACCAAAGGCATTGGTTGAGAACCCTAATCGTTCTCCTGTCTAGGCATGGGCAACCTGACAGTATCCTGCCCACGCAATACAATGAATCCTTCCCCAAACAAATTTCTGATGCTCTGGCCACCGCAGAGGATAATCAACGGTGCCCTATCTGCTGCATCGAGCAGGGAGGATGGGGGTCTGGATGCTACTGCTCAAGCCTTTCCATCCTCTTATTCCCCTTCTTGCGCTTTTTCACCCTTATCGTCCCGTTCCAGCTTTACTTTTATCCCCCTGTTTTCAACTCCCCATTTCTCGGCCCCCCCACCGTGCTTCAATAGTTGCTTGTCTTTTAGTTTTCACTCACATTTGAACGCAAAGCGTCATTCCTGCACTGTCAACAGGCCCATGTCCAAGCAAGCGTCCCATTCCAGTACATCGGCTTCCCTGCACGTATACGTGGCTATTCCGATGGTCTTCCATGGAATTTTTACTTGGCTATGGAAACAGTTACACCTACTTAAATTTGCAGGAATCCCAAATCCAATTTGCGAAGAATGGCGTTTTTACCTATTAAGGACTTATTCAGCCACAAGAAACAACTTCACTCACCGACCCCATGACAAGTCCAGCGTGGATAGCTGGACAAGGTTGGCGAGCCAAGCAAGAATATAATAGAAGAACCGGCCTCTATTAACAATGTGTTTACTCACTTGCATCATTATCATTCGACTCTTCGAATCTTGCATCATTGACCGGCTTCAACGACTGCTGCCGTATCAGTACTAAGCCAATCGGCCAACCAACGAATGATTTTGGCTTCCAACCGATTGCGAATAATAGAATGCAAAATCGGTCTATACGATGCATAACCGACTTGCTCTACTGTTCAACGAAAGCTACGGCAGTGTTCCAGGACGTGGTGGGTTTTCTCCTGGCAAGCGTTCTCCCTATAAAAAGCCACAAATGACTGCTTAACAACACTGCAACGTGGCGGATGTGACTCGCCACAAAATGAAGTCACAGCTAAGCATTTCACATTGACGCAGTCCTCAGCCTTCTACATCGAACCTGTACAACTAATTCTGCTATGAAGAATGCTTCGTTGGAGCACAGATCATCTCTATCTCGTAATGGTTATTGGTTGCAACAAAACCTTGTTTAGGCTCCTGTGCTCACGAATCACTACCTGGCGAAATTACCCCCAACTTGTGTTTTGAAGGATTTTTGCGCGCCACAGCGCCATAATGTCCCTGGGTCTGATTATTACCTGAGAGTATGCTCACTCATACGGACAACATCTTTTCTTTTATAACTTTCATTAAAACGAAATGTTTTAACCTTCCACAGAAGTTCTGCTTGTATGCATATTTGATCACGCCTTTACAGGTGTGTCTCGTTATACCGAGAATATACTATTTATTTATTTATTTATTTAGATCCTCCTTCAGACTGGCATGCCTCATTGTTCGCACATTACTTCAGATCGGTCAACAGGCAGCACTTGCCCGAATATTGGAGACCCTCTCGATCCATATCCGCTGCTTATCGGAGACCGGCCTGCAAGACTCGAGCTCTGTACTCACGCTGCGATCCCCTTCAGGTGACACTAGCAGCACTTTCTAATTGCGGCTATCCGGTGACGGTGCACCTTCGAGCACCGGCCAAGCCGGTGTTGGTATTGCCCTGAGTCCCCGGGCTGAAGCTGCTCTGGTTGATTGCATTCCAATCAGTAGCCGGATGTGTGCGGTCCGATTGGCTGGCTCGTCCAAAACTTCGAAGTCCCGTGGGACTAACAGGTTTCTATTGGTTATCGCTGCCTATGCACCGACAAACTGTAGCGATGACTCGGTAAAAGACGACTTCTGTTGCTAACTGAACGATCTTCTTCGCCACAGAAGAAGCTCGGACACTGTAGTGCTAGCTGGGGATCTGAACGCTCAATTTGGAAAATTATCCACAGATGAGCTGCATCTGGGCGGCCAAAATGGTATAGGCTCCCGTAATGATAACGGTGGGCGGTTACTTCATTTGTGTGAGGATGCTTGCTTATTTCTTGCGAGCAATAATTCCGACACAGCACCCGCCGGAGGGGGACTTGTCGCCCACCAGCCTCGAACCAGCTATGGACGCAAATCGATCACATTGCTATCAGTTACCGCTGGATTGGCTGCGTCCAGAACCGTCGCTCGATTTGGAGCACAGTTGTTGACACCGATCATGCACATGTATGTGCTGACCTGCGGATGCGTTTTGGCGAAGGCCCGCGACGATGTTGTGAGCGCATTGACACCGGCAGACTGGTGAATCCAGCTTTTCTGAACGCCTATCAAATTACGCTGTCATCCGAGTTAGATAAACGCTCAATGGATGCAATTGAAGCTCACTGGTCTCATATGCAACAGGCCTTACTAGCAGCAGGCAAATCCTCATGTGGTATGTCTAATCGCCAACATGAACTTTGGGTCTCTTCACTGTCTCTGGAACTTATCAATGCTTGCCGGCATATTCCGGCTGGAAGCGAACACAATGAAACTCGCAAAGTGCTCCGGGCGAAACTGCGTGCTAGCCTGAAGAGAGACCGCGAATCCTGGTGGTCTCGTCATGCAACAGAAATGGAAATGGCCGCTGCCCTTGGTAACCATCGTGAGTTATTCCGTCTGATAGGGGAAACGGGCAGCAGGAGATCTGGTGTTAGTGAAACTAGACGTGACGAGAGTGGACAGCCTATCCACAACTTATCAAAACGCCTGGATCGTTGGGCTGAGCACTTTGAAAGGCAATTTAATCCGTCGAAATTGTTAGATTTCTCGCCGACCAGTGATGGCCCTGCTCCGTAGGCTGTTCCTTTGAATCCACGCTCTCGCTCAGAAGTCGAACGTGAGATCAAACTGTTGAAGTTAAATACAGCCGCGGGACCTGATGACCTTCCTCCAGCCCTCATCAAGTTCGGTGGACCTGCTCTTGTGGATGATTTACACGAGTTACTATTAAGACTGTGGGAGCAGGAAACTGTCCCAACCGATTGGAGCCGCTCCAGCATAGTCCCAATTTTCAAAGGAGGCTCACGATCGGAATGCGGCAGCCATAGAGGAATCAGTCTGATCTCCATCGCCTCCAAAATGCTTGCCTCAGTCATCCTTCACAGACTGACTGGCACTCGTGTAAGCCAGATTCGAGAAGAGCAAGCTGGATTTCATCGAGGTCGTGGCCGCATTGACCACGTCTTCACCTTGCGTCAGTTGTTGGAGCACCGTCACATATATTGGCGGCCCACCGTTGTCGTGTTCCTCGATATCAAAGGTGCATTCGATTCTGTGGATAGACATGCACTTTGGGACTGTCTACTCAGGAAAGGTGTAACTGTGAAATATGTGAATATTATCCGAGCATTATGCGCGCGTAGCTTAGGCAGAGTGAGGGCTTACGGCGAGTTGTCGTCGCCCTTTAATATCTCCAGCGACGTGAGACAAAGATGTCCGCTGTCACCTTTCTCTTCAACTTCGCTGTTGACGAAGTCATGGAAATCACGTTTACAGGACACAAATTAGCAGGTGTGGAGCTACTCCCAGGAGAACGACTTCTTGATTTAGAGTATGCTGATGATATTGCCCTCATCTGTGACAGCTCACAAACGTGCCAAGCGGCACTGGACCGATTAGCACTAGCTGACTGTCACTTCGGGCTTTGCTTCGCACCCTCGAAGTGCAAAGCGTTTCTCCAACATTGGACTGGACCGCCTTTTACGCTGACCTTTGGTGGGGATCAGCTAGAAGTCGTTCAAAAATTCAACTACCTGGGAAGTTGTATCAACGCCCGTGGGACTGAAGATGAAATCACGATTCGTATAGCAAAAGCTCGGGGCGCTTTTGCTAACCTTCGCCAATTATGGCGCCGGCGCGACATCACTCTCACCCTGAAGGGTAGAGTGTATAATGCCGCAGTACTTTCGACCCTACTGTACGGTTGTGAAACCTAGCTGCGTAAAGCAGCGGACCTGCAGAGGCTAGTTAAGTTCGACCACCGGTGCCTTCATAATTTAGCTTACATTTGGTGGGAACTTTGCGTGAGTAACGAGCGTGTTCGACGCCTTGTTTATGACACAGGAAATGGAAATGAACCGCTCAGCACCGTTATTTCACGCATCAGGCTCCGATGGCTCGGCCACGTGTTACGCATGCCAGCCCACCGACTTCCTCGACGTGTATTGTTTGCGCGCCGGGGGTGTGGATGGAAGAAGAGGAGGGGTGGTCAAGTGATGACTTGGTCAAGAGGAATGAAGGCCTACACTTCTGAGCAGGCCTCGGTTGGAGCGTCTCGGCTCCATGGTTGGGGTCCGAAAGACG
>CALYDF020010257.1:0-10163 GCA_944474145.2 Dicrocoelium dendriticum
TAAATAAATAAATAAATAGGTATATTTCTAGACCTGCTAGAGGCTGCACCCTAAAGGGTTCAGATCAAGGCTTACATTAATCCGATGCTCTTGCATGGAAGTAGGCAAAATATAAATATATGTTCATCGTTAGAAATTCCAAATGCATTGGCACTGTTTGGTATACAGCTACTGGGTCTCAGGCGCCCACCTTGACGTTTTTTGGTTCCTTCGGGCGATCTTGAGCTCCTTGTTATTTTATTGTGAAAAACTTCGCGGAGTTGTGCCTTTTCTCCTTGGAACAGAATCCAATTCGCCACAAGTTCACTTTAAATTGATCGCACATTAATTGGCCACTCAGTTGCCCCAATTGTTGTTGCGCACATGGAAGAAATGAGTGAAGGGATTATAAGGCATACGAAAAGTTAAAAAAATTTCGATAAATGCAGACAAGAATAGAAGCAATTTGTTAAGAGAGAAAATAAATCTGCGCGCTTCAGTAGAAAAATACCAATTAACAAAAAATAGAGCCCTGCTTTTCTTACGCTGATATTGCTCTCCGGCGCGAAATTTCAACCTGAGTTATTCTCAGATAAAAGAAAAAGCCTTTCTACAGTTACAATACCGCTTAAAGTAGCACAAAATTACACTGATCTGGACCAGCTTTAGCGCCTGAATACGCTGAACGTAAAAGCAGCACAATACGTGCAGTATTTTGCGAGTTATTCGCAATTAAATGATGGTCTACGAATAAGGCCATTTTTATTTTCCGCTAAAAATGGCTTTCTGCTTTGCAAGCAGATAGCAGAAAAAAGAAAAGAAAACATAAAAAGTAGGGAAGCGGCGTATGATCTAGATGGGCATGGCTATCCAGAAATGCTCTAATTAGCTCGTAATACCCTGCGACAACTACGGGCTGCGCAGGTGGCCGAAAAGTAAACTTTGCAGGCATACATGATAAATATATGCAAATAAGGGATGGTTTTGCGCGAAAAGGCTAGAAATCCAGCAAGGAATATTATATCTACATGGGAATTCAGGGGAGCCTGTAATTAACTCACGGTTAGAAGGCCACAGCATACCGTTTTCAGGGGATACTGAGCCACATAAACAACCAGTAAAATAGAGTTTAGCATTTTTAAGCCTCTAAGCTTTGCTAAAGCTTATAACAAGGCCGCATGAGCCAGGTCTACCTGAGTAACCCAGGGGATCTTTCAGATCCGCTGACAGATTTCGGCCTGCAAAATACACACATTACTTAGCTAAACATCACAAGATTTATCCCTTAGAGCCGATTTTCTATATTCATGAGGCTCTGTCACTAACATCAGTGAGCTATAGGAGCCTGTCACCAATAATAAAGAAATAAGCATGGGAAAATTTAGTAAAATTTAGCTAATTGCATTTGGGCGTGAAATCCGTTTTGGTCTACATTGGTTGGGCTTTAACAGCTCTACTTCTGGTGGTTGAGCTTGCTCACACTTGAGTTATTGTTATGCCTCGTGTGTAGATGCACACTATTGTGCAGCTCTTTGATGAATTTCGATTTATTTCTCTCCATTCTTAAGTTCCGAAGATAGTGCCGGCGGTGTTCATCCAGATGGCAATGTTAACTGGTACTCTAATGTCACGCCGACTATTTCTTTTGTGATTTTCCTGGCAAGAGCTGTTCTAGCACCCGAAGCAAAGAGCGATAAGGTAAATCAGGAGTAGAATAGTAACAAAAACCAGTGGGAGCTGGTCGTTCACCCTCCATTACGCATAACGCATGGTAGGCTTTAGAGCCAGCTAAAAGATAAATGATACACGGGCGGCCAAGATAAGAAAAGTGGTGGTGGAAAGTTTCTGGTGCTCCAGCCAGCCAGTGTGACAGGGGCCTCTCTGTCGTTGGTTAGCTTTCGTGCCAGTGAAATGAAATCTGGAAATGAGAGTGTTTTACGAGCAAAAGCAGTTAAAGAAGAGGATCTGGTTTTCATTATGACTGTCTACTAGTGTTGCCAATAGCGAAAGGCACATGTATACCAGATAAAGCTAAGTATATGGGGCCAAGAGAGAATAAGTGGAGAGCAAAATGTCTGATTCTTGGGCCTGGAACTTTTAAAGTGCTCTCTTGTCAACAATAAGAAATATATACTTGTTATTTAGCTGTTTACCTACTGATAGTGTTTGGAAACTGCTGAGTATAGTAACTAGTGCTCAGACTTAATGAAAAAGCTTCAATTAGGGCCCGCTGGCAACCGACATCTAGGAAGACACATAAAGGTTCATTTAAAGCCGGCATTTAGACGAGTTTGGACAATTCTACTGCTAAGCTTAGGTGCATCAGCAGCAGAAAACGCTTTCATCATCCTATGCAAGGCTTAGGTCTGGTAGCATGCCTTTACTAGGAGTACCATAGAGGTCATAAGCCTAATACTTTTTCCACGGATCCAGTGGTCAAGAAGTTGGAAAGTGATAAATGTAAGTCTGAAGAGAAGGAATGAAGATGTAGATAAGAAATAAGGATTGAAGGAAGAGGTCGGTGAAGAATAAGATCATCTTGTATTCAGTTTGCTATTCTTAAACCCTGGAAAATGGGTGCGACGGATACCGTTAAAGTCTCTTAGTTGATAGAACGGTAACCACAATGAATGTGGATGAGTTTTGAGCTGAAGGTGCTTAGATGTCTTGCACTACATCGTGGGCGTCCTCAAGCTATATCAGGGCCAGTTTCAAAGAAGTGGTCTTGCGAATCGCAGATATGGAAGATGCTTTGTAGATTGCCAAAACATAGGAATTTTTGTATCTCCTTCCTGAAGACCTGCAAATTTTGGATTTCTCTTATTCTGAGAGGCAACCGGTTCCATATGTTCACGTTGACAACTAAGAAGAAACGAGACCGCAGTCTCTTCTTTGCCTTTAACGGAGTAACGGAATGGCCCCTGTTTCGGAGTCCCGATTCAGACGCGCTCCTTAGTTTAAGACAAGTGATATTACTGTGCAACTTTCTATGAGTTAGCTTGTGTAAGAAGCACATGTTAATGATAATGCGCCTTTGCCATAGGGGCTGAATTTTAAGGTGTTCACACCTTTGTCGGTAATTCAGCGCTTGCTGCGGTGGAGTCAACATCTTCGTAAAGCGTCGCTGAGCTTTCTCAAGCAGAACACGGTCCGACTTACGTAGATTGCTGCATATAAAAGAGTAATATTCTAGATGTGGCCTGACGTGACTCTTATACAGTTCTAGCCTTGCATCGGCGGTTTCTATGCAACGACGTATGTGGAACGATAATCCTCTTACCCTTGCGACTTGATAATGCACTTGCTCTGCAAAGTTGAGGCTCATAGAGTAGCGCAAGCCCAGATCTGTTGTTATGGTATTCTGTTTGATAGTGATACCGTTTATTGTTAGGGACCCAGCAGGTATAGAGAATCTGTGGGTCATGACGTTAGATTTTTAAGCGGAGAAGGTCATTTGCCAGTGTTCGCACCACTTTTCAAGTGCTTTAAGATCCTCACGGATACTATTAAGTGCGGAAAATTCATTACCACGGGGAAAGTCGTAGACAACTTTCACATCGTCAGCAAAGATAAAGGAGCGACCGTGTTGCAAAATCTTGCAGAGGTCATTGATATAAATCAAAATTAAGAAGATAGAGCGGGGATTCCACTACCAATTTTGGCATTTCGCTTCAAGTAGGCAAAAAGTTTCTTGGGACAGTTTTGGTATTCCATGACCAGTCCATGTGCGTATTGCAGTTTTTGTCTCGTTTGCTCAGGGTGCATATATTTCTGACGGTTTTATACTCCAAGTAGCTTGATGTAGGTACTGTGCTCTTGAAATGATCCCATAGTTTTCATCGTCTTTTCATTAGGGATCTTACTTCTTTATCAATCCATGGCGGATTTTGGATGGTGGTCTGCTTTAGCAGTTTGGAACAAATTGTTCCCTCAGCCGCATCACCACAGACCGCAGGCGTTCCCACGTGCCATCTAGCCCCAAGGATTGCGGAATACTCCAGTCCATGTTACGTGCAACAGTTCTTAATCTGGGTTGGTCAGTGCGCCAGAAATTTTGACGTAGTGTCCCCTGATCGTGGATTGTGAGGCATCGTGTCCACGAAAAGGAGACTATACAGTGATTACTCTTCCCAGGCGGTTAGAGGATCGTTAGTCCTGAGACATCAGATGGTGCCGAAGTGAAAACCAAGTCGAGAATGTTTGGTGTATGACCAGGGACCATCCGCGTTGGTGTTAAGACATGCTGTGTCTGGTTGCACTCGTGAAGGGTATCAAGGAGATCAACGTCAAAGGAGTCAGGTGCGAGATCACAGTGAAGAAGGTCCCAGATTATGCCCGGGGGCGTTGAAGTCACCCATAAGGAGACAGTTGGTTCCTCTGCTGTGGGTTAGTACGGAACGTAATATGTGTGAGCCAGGTGCTGCAGGGGCTTTGTAGACCACCCCAAACATCAGCGATTGGTATCCGTCATGAACTCGACACCAGAGCATTTCCGACACATCATCCTTCTCACAACGGGGTTCGACAATGTTGGTCTTGCGGTGGATCTGTGGGTAGAGAATTACTCCGCCTCCAGACCTTCCACCAAAGCGATCGCATCGAAGTAGCTGATATCCGGAAACATGAACCTCCGAGTCAGATATACCAGATGACAGCCAGGTGTCGGTGGACGCCATTAGGTCCGGTTACTGTTCAGAGATAAAGAGTGGAATCTCAGCTAACATGTTTTTGAGGCTGCGCACATTCATGGGTATTACCCGTACTCCGTTCTTTGTGTTTGTGGTCCTAGAAGAAGGATACTTGGCCTCCATCGAGCTCTCTGACATTTTTGACTACGCGAAAATCCACCATATGTTGATGTTTCTCCATTTGCGCGTCGGGTTCGCAGCTCGCAGACAGCTTGCCTCATTCGGACTCGGTCCTCTGGGGAGAGGCCTTTCAGAAAGTAGAAGTTTTCTCCCTTGAGGCGCGGGGTCCGTCTTAGGATGCGTTGGCATTCTTCTTCATCCTGACAGACGATTTTCAGCGGACGAAACTTGGCTGGGTCCTCTTGTTTTCTGCCAAGACGAAAAGCAGAGATTAGGTTTATTCCTTGCTCACGCTCATCAAACAACGTGGAGACCATTGGTTTAAGGAAGGCTTGGTCGCTGAGCATCCTTTTAGCTGGAATCTCTTTGTTGGATGCTGGGACGTTTGTGATTATCCGGCAACGGTTGCGAGCAGTCGGCTTGTCTCGTTCCGGTGATGCTGGCTTTGGTAGGCATTTCTTTTCTCTTACAAGCTCCTCAAGCTGCGCTACTCTATTAAGACCAGCTTTAGTTGCACAACTGGTCCTAATTACAGGGACTTGGCACTCTACCAGTTCGTCTGACTCACCCATCCAAATACCTGGCTACTCCTCATTTTGCAGTGGAAGCGATAAGCGACGGTGCGGAGGATGCCTCATCTACGGCAGCGAAGACTTTACTTTCATGCAAAAGAGTCGCAGTATCGAAAGTTAAGTGACGCAGGTGAGTACACACATTGTTAAAAGAGGCTGGCTTTTTATGTTATATGCTTGTTCGGCTCGCAAACCGTGTCCAGCTATCCACACTGAACTTGTCATGGGGATGGTGGGTGCAGTTGTTCCTTGTAGCTGCATTTATCCCTAACAGGCAAAAACGACGTCCCTTTATTCAATGCGGGATCGTTACGAGTTGCTTACTCCGCAAAATGGAATCGGAATCCCTTCAAGTGTAAGTAAGTGTAATTGTTTCCATGGTCAAGTGAAAACTCGATGAAAGGCCATCGGAAAAGCCACTTATACGAACGCAAGGCTGTTCGTGAAATGACATCGGAAAGGCTCCAGGTGCATGGGAGTCGGAATGTTCAAGGCAGTGAAGATAATCACGCCAGCATTGTTTGTCTTCCGTTGTGTAACAGGGGATCCATGTATGTATATTATTCCAGGTAAGTAAATTATGATACTGTGAATACGAGGCGAGCTAAGCCCATTTGTTTAGAGCCCGTGGAAGTGGCGTCTCCAGAATAGCGGAAAGAGCTCTATTTGGAACGATGTGTGGGTTCTTCATCTCTCGGAGAATGGAGCAATTGATTAAACCAGCTGGCTATTGAGGATCGGTCAGCCAGTCCCAGTGGATAAACCTTCTTGCTTTGGCGGATGTAACTGTGGAACCCGCGGAACAAAACGGGCAACGGACAAGTGGCAGCCAAACAGCGAGACAGCAATAAAGCAAGAAGCACTATCGAAAGGCTGGCGGCGCGCAACGGTGCCTATGAAACATTAAGACCTGTGTAAGTTTGTTAAGCATACATGACTTGTAAGCGCTTTATTTTCATCACGTCGCTGGTGTGGCTCAGACTACAACTACTACGTAGGAAGAAGGTTCCACACGCGTAGGTTCAAACGACCGATATAACAAAGCGTGTTTACAAACACTGAGCGAATAATACCATTGTTGGTGGGAAACATAGATAAACCGAATGCGAGAGGCATCTTAGGTGAAACTAAGGCCAACTAGGTTGAGACAGAATGCGGGAGCAACAGTAAGTAAAACAACGTTCCAAGAGGAAAATGACATTCAAGGCATCGGCGAGGAGCGGCTGAATGTGGACGGCAGTGCAAAGAGTAATTCGCGAGAGTAATTACGCTAAAGCGCTCATAATTCCAGAGTTCAAAAGCCGTCAGAATCTAGAGAAATTGGTCACAGAGGGCCAAAACTGCCGTGCATTTGGAGTCGTTATCCCGCGTACGGTCACATTAACAGGCAAATGCGAACATAAGGTAAAGAGCAGAGGCATATGAAGAGTGGTAAGGTGAGCATACTAATGAAAGTAATAGTCAAGAAACCCTTAGCAATGATCCGAGTGCCGCCAGTAATCAGGAGCGAGGTCGGAGCGGAGGAGACCATACGCATGAGGATAACTTGGTTCGGCGCAATGAGTGTAAGCCGTGGGAATAAAAATTCAGCGCAATAACAGAGAAGACCATGCATAAGAGAAAAGCAATTAAACACAAAGAGCGCAGCAAGGAGATGACAGTCAGGATGAAAAAGGTTTACTGCCAAAGGTTGGAGAAGCCAACGATACTCTCTTGCGAAAAACTCTCCTCCACCGACCTCAAAAATCATGGCAACCGCGATCAAAATACCTGTCCAACTAAGAGGGGAAATTAGAAGCCAATACTCTGCGAAAAACTGACGGTAAAAGCAGTCGTCAAGCGGCTTTGCCAGTTCAACATTAATGTTCGAAATGCTTTACGGCAGTGTTGCAGGACGCGGTGGGTTTTCTCCTGGCAAGCATCCTTCCTACAAAAAGCCAAAAATGTCTGTTTAAAAACACCGCGACGTGGCGGATGTGACTCGCCGCTGAATAAAGTCACTGCCCACAACTACATACTGGCAAGTCGACTAGACTCACACATCAACTCTTCCCGACACCGTTTCAACTACACACGATTGAACCAGATGTATCCTCGTGATACACATCTGTTTCTAAACTTTGTTCATGCCTGAGTTGGTGTGCCTCTTTGAAACTGAGAATAAACTATTTATTTATTTATTTTAGCATGGACATATGAACGATTTTCTACTGTCACTGTTACAGTTGCCATAAAATGATTTTACAGTGGTACATATCTGCTCATGCCTCCATGGGCGTGCCTCGCATAGTCGAGAATAAAGTATTTATTTATTTATTTATTTATGTTCTGTCTTGACTAGGTCGGCCTCAAGCAGAACATGAGGAAACCAACGAAACCGAAGGGTGTAGTTGATACACTTAGAGTCCTAAACAAACTGAGAATAATGCGTTCCAGCTAGAAAAAGACAAACGAGTAACGACACACTAACGACATGGAGAAACCCGCAAGCCAAGCCTGCCACCTCAGCAGAACGCGCTGCATTCAGCAGTAACAACAAAGTTAAAGCACTCACCCAATAGATGAAACGCAGCGGAAACAATAGAGCTCCAACAACTGCCTCACTATCACTTCCTAATGGCAACCGCGTTACTGACCCCGCCCAACTTTGTAATTATATCAACAAGCACATTTGCAACTCTTTTTCGGTCACCGATTCGACGACATCGCCTACAACACCCCAGCTCACCGATGATAGGCTGATCAGCATCGAACTCAACCTACGCGCAATCATGCGAGATATTCATACACTCAAGATGTCTCAAAACCCCGGTCCCGATGGCGTTCCATCCGTAGTGCTGATTCCAGGAGGTCCAGATCTTCCGGTTCTCCTCCTTAACCTATTTACACTCTCCATGACAACCCATACCTTCCCCGCTGCTTGGAAGCATTCTGTAGTCCTACCACGACATAAAGGGGGATCCCGTCTTGACGTAGACAATTATCGTCCAAGCAGCCGCACACCTATCACATCAAGAGTAATGGAGCGACTGGTAAAGCAGAAATTCTTAACATTCTGTTGCCTCGTAATCTCATTAACAGGTATCAACAAGGGTTCCTGCCAGCGAACTCCTGCCAGACAAGTATGTTTGAGTTGTTAAACAACGTCACTGACGCGATAAACTTAGGGCATAAAATGGTCGCAATCTTCCCCGACATAAAGAAAGCATTCGACTGCGTTCCACATCTGAAACTACTGACCAAGCTCGCCTGTTTTGGCATCGCCGAGAAGCTGCTCTCCTGGTTTATATCCTACTTATCAAATCGAACACAATCGGTGTGCCTGGGCGGCGCGAAGTCTTCCAGAAAAGCGGTCACCAGTGCAGTCATTCAAGGAAGCGTCCTGAGCCACAGGCTCTTTTTACTCTACGTCAATGACATCTTCCAAGCCCTCCGCTGGGGTACGCCTTACCTTTTCGTGGACGACATCAAAGTCATATTTTCCTTCGTCTCCGATGATATCAGAGATAATATATCCACAGTACAGAGAGACCTTGTGGCGCTAGAAAACTGGTGTGCAACATGGAATCACGAATTTTATCCAGGAAAAAGCAGCATTCTCTTATAGATGCACAGTGCCACCGAATACCCTTACTCTCAGTGGCGCTCCTCTTACCGTCAGCCACATTGTTCTGGAGCTGGCGGTCCACTACTTTAGTTCGTTCAACTTTGCGGAACAATAAGCTATAGTGCAGATAATGCTGGGTCGTTAATAGGCTATATCTTCAAATCCATGTCGCTTTTGGAATCTCGACTGACACTGTATAAAACGTGCGCTAGGCCTATTATTGAATACTGCTCTATAGTCCTCACGAACTCACGCAGGTGCGACAGGATTGCACTGGAGAATGTACAGCGTTCCTTCACCAAGCGTCTACTAGGCTCAAACATGCTGAACTACCGCAGCCAATGCAAAGAACTGTGATTGGACCCGCTGTGGTTACAGAAGTTAAAGATAAACCTTAAGTTTCTATGCAAGATTAAACGAAAGCCGGAAATCAACCTGACACGATACTTCCAAAATGCAGTGGACACCCGATATCATCTGCGCAACGCGACGTATTCATTCAGTCTACCGGCTGCTAGTTGTGGCATGCGCCATAATTTCTTCCTTTATTGATACGCGAACACATGGAACAAGTTACCTCTGCAAATCCGATCATTTGTGACCAGTACACACTTCAACAATGCTATAAGAAGATTCCTCGACATAAACACAGTTTCCGAACTATTAAGCCTCAAAGTGCCGGAAGACGGGCTATGGGAGACAGGACCAAACAATTTCTAGAGAATAAGCCTACATCCCCTTTTTTATTCTTTACCTCCAACATCCTCCTACCTCATTTTAACCACGCAGTACAGCTGTTTCTGACACCTTACCATCCGCACGTCTGCTCTCTGTTGGGCTTCCTATCCCCACCTAAACGAGACTGATTCAAGGCTTTCATCGCTTTGACCCAAATATTTCACTTACCGTTCTTTCTAGAACGCTAAGGTTTTACCACCTCCTCAACACCATTGCCTATTCTATACCCTAAATGGCTCCACTCTACTAACACTCCTTGCCTACACCATACACTAGCATACACATCCCCGTCTATCGGACCGATGTCATCATTATCCCGCCAGCACCGGATTATGAGCTCTAGTAAATCTTCGGGCCTCATTCACCCACATACTTAACCGCACTCTGTGTATATTGCTTTAGGCACACCTTCTGGTCCATGTAGCAAACCTTCAATAGTCTTCTTGGTACCACTAGCCC
>CALYDF020010258.1:0-10119 GCA_944474145.2 Dicrocoelium dendriticum
TTGTTGTGGTTGGTACTGCTTAGCAGGCAACGCACTTACTCGATGTTCTAAACGCGTGCCACTCTGCGGTCAAATTCACGACGGAGGGTGGTAAAACGTTCTATTTTTTAATTGTAACGTTAGAGATGAATTCAGACGGTACGCTCACTCGGTCCGTGTATCACAATCTCACGTGGACAAGAAAGTACCTAAAGTTTAACCGTTTTTGTACTATAAACTATAAACGATCGTTGGTCCGCACCACCTTTGCGAGAGCTCATAACATTTGCTCTAAAGATATTATCAGCAGTGGGCTGGAGCACGTACACCCAACATTACACGAAAACCGATACCCTAAGTGATCTGTAGCACGATACGCAAACACAGAAATTAAAGCAAAATGACTGACTAACGTCCGCAACAATAAGTGTTTATTACGAAACCGTGTAAAGAACAGCAACATGACAGAAGTTTCCGGCATCTTTTCCACCAGATGATAAAAAGCGTTATTATGCGGCAGAACTTGTGCTATTGCATTACATAAGGAAGCTGCTATATAAGTATAACCGTGACAAGTCAGACCCTCTAGTTAGCGCCTCATATGTTTACCTCTTTCATTATACTTGCAGCAGCAAGTATATGGGCCGAACTGAGCGAAGACTGTCAAACAGGATTTCAGAGCAAATTCCACGTAATATGGTCGTGAACGGTCCCAAGCTGCTGGCAAGCTCCATCCGGGACTGCCCGTGTGTCAAAATCCTCGCGAATTGTTCAAGAAAACTATCCGACAAAGCACTTCTTGCCTGCTTCGGTTTGCTGAAGCTTTAGCAATCCGGAGACTGAAACCTAATTTAGGCAAACAGACTGTTTATGGCTAGCCTCACCTTGCCTTTCTAATAATTTTCTGATTACTTCGAATTTAACTTTATTGACCAAGAACGTAGTTGCTTTTTAAACGCAACACCAATTTCCACGGATTGTATGTAAACAGCTGCTAAGGATACATGAAATACCTGAATTTCAGATATCCTGTTGAAATGATGTTCTTCCAACCGTTTCCAAAATTGTCAGGGTAAAAGCCCGGGTGACATTTGTTTTACTTAGACGAGAATATTTACAAGAGTAAATAAGATTGAATTTACAACGTTAAGATACATGTGCGGTGGTAGTGCTCTGTTATAACCCATTTACTTCTATTGTTTGCTCCAACCGCCTAGCTTAACAGTATAATACGGGAATGCGAACCAAATATGCAACGAGCAAAATTAATCTTTTTTTCCTTGTCAACCCATGCGAGGAAACTATGCAGCTTTAACTAGGCTGTTATTGCTGATCCGCTAATTAAATCCCCAAGAATACCGTGTTGTTTCCTTAATTTCAATCAGTGAAGTTACTTCGAAGAGTGGAGTTCTTGTGTACAGGTTCACTCATTCATTTTCCTGGGTATGTTGTTTGGCCAAACAAGTAAGCATTCGCAACTTCTGATGGATGTGCGCCCATTGATAAATTGTAAACCACAGCCAGATGGAATTGGTGATAATTACAACGACCATACATGACAAATGCGTCGTTTTATTGTTGATCTATTGCCTCATTCTGCATTTTGTGACGTCACTTAATACTGGTGGTGCCAAACATGGTTCACACAAAGCAAAAGATCGCCAAGACCATCTCAACCAGAATTTATGACTGCACGCTTAGCGGCTTCAGAAAGAGCAGTGGGCCGGTCCCTTGGTTGCTAATTGTCTAACTGGATTCAGACACATAACGCATTCGTACACACCTGGTCCTCACAGCGGTTTTGGGCGTTCTTGTGGCACTTGTGAATCGGTTAGTAGCACAACGAATGCACATAGGCCAGTTGGTCATATAACAAACGCGGTTCAGTTTATGCTAAACAATACAATGGATCACATACCAATCGAATGCTTTCGTAGCGCATTCTTTGAACCAAACTTTCAATGGACGAAACGGCAGTCTAGCGGTTTCCTGAAAGCAACTTTCTGGCTGTCTAGCTGAAGAACATCCTGAAAAAACAGTAAATTCACCTTCTACTCATAAATAATCAGTAATTGAATTAGATATTTACGAGCCACTCAAAATGGTGATGGTTTGCTATGGCAGTAAGCAGTACTAACGTGCAGTCGTACTGATTCTAGGGAGAATGCGGCGCGGTACACACGGGTGATGTACTATCCAGCCAACGTCTAGATACTATAACAGTTTGATTGTGGAAACACCGGCCCATTTTCTCCGTTCCTGCGTGGTAGTTTTCCGACTCTCCCTTCCGCCGTGTTCCTTCACTCACAAAATGTATCGATGATAGTATGCGCGCCACGCAGCTTTTGTTTTGTTCATCTTTGCACCACGCTTCCTTCGTCCGAAGTAATCCATGATTTCGCTGATTTCCGTGTGTCCCCTCGTTTCCTCACATTCTACTATTTGGTGGTGCACCACAATTCGACACTTACCTTTTTGGTTACGATTCCTCACTAATTTGCTGCACACCGTTTAGTTTATGTTCTTTCGCCTGATTATTATTAGCTCTGCATAGCGTATATCCACCTTCCGCACAATCATAATTATTTCAATGTCTGTTGTGCACGCTCTAGTGAGGGACTTTGTCGCTGAAAGTCAAGTGTGCAGCATTGTTTTTCTCGTACCCTTATTGGATCTTCGACCTGATTACAGTCGTCTTGGGACGATCAATTCAACCGAAAAATCTTTCTTGTATAATCATTTTCGCAGTCGCCACCTTGCATTTTCGATTACCTGGTTGATGGCCTAATTTTAAATGGGATGTGATCGATAAAACCAATCCAACCGCCACTCTTTGGAACCTTCACAAGCAGTGTGCCAGCATAACCAGTCACACCGACCAGCGCGGACATATCGCTCGTCTGGCTCGCGTGCGCAATCGACCAAAGTCTGTAAAGTACACAGCATCAACCAGCGCACTGAGTCAGGTAATGGCACCATGATGAATAGCAGAAAGCAAGCAGTAGCAAAGCCAAAGGGGTTCCAGGAGAAGGGTGCATGTCGGTCGGGAGAATGTATTCCATATGTTTCCAAAGGTTATCCTACAAATTGTGCAATTGTTTCCCAACGAGGTAAGAGATCGAAACAGCTCCCAAGTCTTCCTTTACTTTGTACTGCCTGTTGAATTGTATGCTTATCCTAGTTCAAAGTTCGGTTAGCGGCAGAAGTTGGACAGCGAATTAACTCTTAGATTACTCCGTTGGGAGCGACTACGAACCGGCAAAGATTAGTGGCCTCTAAGCAAAGCAGTGAGGCGCAATTTGTTTCACCCGAACCAAGATCAGCAAGGTTATCATTGTCGTAGATTATTCCAGATATGGCGGAACATCAGACTCTGATACATCAGTGATATTTAGCAATAGCGCTCATTTTTCTCTGAGTCTACCGCCATCGGATTGAGGGGTAAATTGTCTGCTGACCCGGAATAGTGCAACTCATTTTGCATTCGGATGAATGCGAAGCCAAATCCATAACCTAAGTACGAGTTACTCGTTACCTGAACTCTGCATGCTGTGGCGAAACGAAACTTTTAGCGTGAAATCCGAATCTACCACTGCAAGTGCGCCACAACACACATCCTGTGGAGTACGGATCCATCATGACGTCACTTGGAGCAACCGACAATCGAAAATTAAAATCTCGGAGGACACAACAAGCACACAATTTGCACCAATGTTTTTCCTGAGACTCCCTTCCTGTAGTCAAGAAATCGGACCTCACGGTTTGGAACAGTAGCGGTCCATTTGAGAAACACTTCCCTTGGATAATGTTGTCGATTGAAATCTCCAAGTGATAAGCCTCACACGAAATTATAGAGGATGCGGACCAAGAATCCCAAAACTCCTGTTTCAGTCAGAGCAAAGAACAATAGAATTTTTAGAAGGTTGACGAGGAAATTGAAAATCCTTTCATTTAAACTTCTGCTGAAAGTCTTGGAAGCGTTGCAAAGGCGAGACATGAGCTTATCAGAATAATCAAGTCTGCTGGCGATTACACGGGAGCTACAATTTGCTGTTCCTAAATACGATTCTGTAGCCGGATCGGACAAGGACTGGGACCTACCTTATCAAATCAAGCTGCTGACGAGGTATAATCATGCCATCAAAAACGAATAACTGCTGACCTCAAATCTGCCGGTGTAATGACTAAAACGCTATTTTAGAGCCAGGCGTACCAATCGATCCCGAATTGTTCAAATGACAAGATGGATCTAAGGTGCGCGGTGCTACTTACATAACATTAATTACCTAATGGCGGAAAAGCGTATGGTGCGCTGAGGTTGGTGGTGACTATATCCTGACAGATGATCTACCCACTGCTGCTACTATTACGCCATTGGCTCATGTCTTGGACACCTCGTGGCGACCGCTGGGGGGAGTTGGGTTTCGCCTTTCTCCCTGCTAAGATCCAGGACACCAATCCGCATGAGTCAGTGAACTGACCATGTGCAAGACCTGCTGCTTTTCGGGTGTTCATTTAATCGAAGACTTTGGCTGAGGACCCGATTCCTTCTTCTCTCAGGTGAGGGCGCCCTGCCAGTATCCTAGTCCATCCTCTTCGGAGGTTAGGAAGTGCTCGATGGCCCTCTGCCCGTAATACCTAACCGTTGGAGAAAACAGGTCTACGGGTTACAAGCTCACAGCTCTATTGGCGTATAGCACGAGCGCCACGCATTGTCTCTGACGGTGGGAGAGCACCACCGGGTGTTCATTGGTTTGCTACTCTCTGCCACAAGCCAAGCAGCCCCTGGTCAAATTGGTGAAAAGCTGCCAAAACCCACCTGCGTCTAGCCGTGGTCGCAGGTGTATCCTACTACCGTCGCAAAACATAAATAAATCGTTCCAGAACCTCCAAGACTGCGTGTGACGGAGGTCAAGCAAATCCTATTCTTTATATGCAATCACATTCCCGAGCTGGATCTGCTCCCCACTGCCTTGTGGGTTAGATTATTGAGCCAAAGGCTTCGGGCAGAGTCCCTCAAGCAAACCTCCAAAGCACAACGAGAATCTAGAGTGCGATTGCCCACCAATGCAATCTTATGCCTGCGCGCAAGGCACTCAGCATCGGGTGCTGGAACGTGCGCACACTACCGGACCGGAACTCCACTGAGCGCCCCGAGCCACGCACTGCACTGGTTGCGATGGAGCTGACGCGTTACCAAATTGATATTGCGGCGCCCAGTGAAACTCGGCTCGCTGAGCAAGGTAAGTCGCATAAAGCACGTGCTGGCTACACATTCTACTGGGTGGGCAACGCCGCCTCAGCACCACGTGATCATGGGGTCGGATTTGCAATATCCGATCGTCTCCATGGTCAGCCGATTGGTGAACCAACAGGCATCAGCGCGCGACTGATGACTGTTCGCCTACGACTCGGGAGAGGTAAGTTTGCCACTTTTATAAGCACGAACGGTCTGAGCATGTACTATCCTGATGACATGCGTGGTCAGTTCTACACTCAGCTATCCTCCGTGGTACGGTCTGCGCCAAGAAGCGACCGACTATTTCTGCTGGGTGATTTCAACGCGCGTTGGGCGTGATGCATCGGTGTGGATAGATGTTATCGGTCCTCATGGCATTGGTTCAGAGAATGCGAACGGTGACAGGCTGCTCTCACTGTGTGCCACTCACGTCCTGACGATCACGAACACTCGGTTTGCACTGAGTGCGAATGATATAGTAACTTGGACGCACCCACGGAGTGGTCACACTCACCTGCTCGACTATGTCATCGTACGTCAGCGTGATATGCGTGAAGTGCGCATGACACGTGTATTGAGAGTAGCTGATTGTGGCACTGATCACAAATTGGTGCGGAGCAAACTGTACATATATTTTCGCAAACCTATGTGTTGCACTCCTGCCGTGAGTCGGCGTAAATTTAACATTCTCTCCCTCGGTACTGTGGCGAAACGTACTGAGCTGGAGAAGGCGATGGCTGCACGCCTGTGTGATGTGGACTGCATAACCACAGTGGGCGACCTGTGGCACCACATTCACGACCAGGTGATAGCTACTGCCGAGGAGACCATCGGGCGCGCAAACTGTAAGCGGCCTGATTTGTTTGATGACAACAATGCTATGATTGACGCATTGGTGCCGGAGAAGAATGCAGCATTCGCTGCACATTTGACAGACCCCAGTGACTTGGGAAGAAGAGACAGTTTGGCAAACTACGACGGCGGTTGACCTGAGCGCTCCGTCGCATTAAAAATGCATGGTGGACGGAGAAGGCGAAGCAGATGAAATGTTGGGCCGAACGCCGCCAACATAAGAAATTCTTTGACTTCTTGAAGTCTTATCCATACCTATCAATTCTCCTCATCTTCCCAATCACTCATTACCAACATCCCATCCCCATCCCCCCTCCTCCACCATCCCCCTACCCCCCCCATAACAAAAAATCCCCTCTCACCTCCCTCACCAATCCTACCCCAATCTCCCCCTCACACTCCCTACATCTCCCCCCCATTCCCCCCCCCCTCCCACATATCATATCACATTACAACCCCACTCAAATACTAACCCACATACAAACCCCCCCCCCCCCCCCCCCCCCCCCCCCCCCCCCCCCCCCCCCCCCCCCCCCCCCCCCCCCCCCCCCCCCCCCCCCCCCCCCCCCCCCCCCCCCCCCCCCCCCCCCCCCCCCCCCCCCCCCCCCCCCCCCCCCCCCCCCCCCCCCCCCCCCCCCCCCCCCCCCCCCCCCCCCCCCCCCCCCCCCCCCCCCCCCCCCCCCCCCCCCCCCCCCCCCCCCCCCCCCCCCCCCCCCCCCCCCCCCCCCCCCCCCCCCCCCCCCCCCCCCCCCCCCCCCCCCCCCCCCCCCCCCCCCCCCCCCCCCACCCCCCCCCACCCCCACCCCCCACCCCCCCCCCCCCCCCCCCCCACCCCCCCCCCCCCCCCCCCCCCCCCCCCCCCCCCCCCCCCCCCCCCCCCCCCCCCCCCCCCCCCCCCCCCCCCCCCCCCCCCCCCCCCCCCCCCCCCCCCCCCCCCCCCCCCCCCCCCCCCCCCCCCCCCCCCCCCCCCCCCCCCCCCCCCCCCCCCCCCCCCCCCCCCCCCCCCCCCCCCCCCCCCCCCCCCCCCCCCCCCCCCCCCCCCCCCCCCCCCCCCCCCCCCCCCCCCCCCCCCCCCCCCCCCCCCCCCCCCCCCCCCCCCCCCCCCCCCCCCCCCCCCCCCCCCCCCCCCCCCCCCCCCCCCCCCCCCCCCCCCCCCCCCCCCCCCCCCCCCCCCCCCCCCCCCCCCCCCCCCCCCCCCCCCCCCCCCCCCCCCCCCCCCCCCCCCCCCCCCCCCCCCCCCCCCCCCCCCCCCCCCCCCCCCCCCCCCCCCCCCCCCCCCCCCCCCCCCCCCCCCCCCCCTTCTTTTTTCGTTATAATAGATTTACTCTGGGAACCTAACGTGGCGGAACAGCCTTGTGGATTCCGCTCGGGTCGCAGCACTATAGATATGGTGTTTGCAGCTCCTCATTTGCGGGAGAAGTGCAGAGAACGACACTAGCCATTGTACTCGCTTTTGTTGATTTCATCAAGGCATTTCCTACGGTGAATCGCGAGGCATTGTGTCTAGTGTTGGGCAATTTTGGTTGCCCGCGTAAATTTTTAAGTTTAATTGAATGTCTGCACAGTGGTATGCGAGTGAGGGTGCAGCTGAGTGGAGAGACCTCGGATAACTTTGCACTTATCACCGGTACGAAGTAAGGCGGTGTCTTAGCTCCTGCCCTGTTTAATATATACATGCAATGATGGGCTTTTGATGCCGCTTGTGATTACGGTGTTTGCGTGGAGCACTGTATTGATGGTGGGTTGATGAACATCCGTCGTTAAAAATGCGAGAACTCTAGTCTGTGGCACAACTATCCGCATGTTGCTGTTTGCTGATGACAGTGCGTTGGTTGCACACAGCGCAGATGAGTTGCAGCACATGACTAGTGCTCCGCCTCCGACAGCAGCCAAATTCAGGCTCATCATCAACACAATCAAAACTGTGTCTCTTTCAGCCTTCACCGGCGGTGCAATCTTCAATATTGCTGCGAATCAGCATTGGTGCTGAAGTATTGGAAACCACCTCCCGCTTCTGCTACCTTGGGAGTGTGACGTCGACTGATCAGCTGCTACATAGTACGCTGCGTATCCGCGTTTCGAAGGCAGCGGCGGTATTCGGGAAGCTTGAGTACCGAGTGTGGAACAAACAACAGCTTACGATTGGCACGAAGCTGATAGGGTACAACTCCATGGCGCTGTCCGTTCTTCTATACGACAGTGAAATGTGGACGATGTACTGGCGGGATGTGCGATATCTCGAGCGGTTCCATCAGCAGTGTTTACGACGGATTTTGCGCATCAGTTGGGGCCACAGAGTTGTAGGCACGGAAGTGTTGCACCGTAGTGGAATGTATGTAGTGTACTGCATACTTTTACTGAGACACCTGAGGTGGCTCGGCCATGTGAGCCGTATGCATTCGACGCGGATACCGAAGCAGCTATTATATGATCAGCTGAGTATTGGGAAGCGGCATGTGGGGAAACCAAAGTTACATTACCATTACATGACCAAAGTGAGCCTCACGTTCTAATCTTGATCGCAGGTCATAGGAATCGAAAGCGGTTGATCGGCGTACATGGCGCGATCTAATTACGAAAGTAGTTGCCGAAGTGCGGGAGAAAGATCTCCTACATGCAGAGAAGAAGCGGCAAGTGCGGAAGCGGCAAGCACCGATGGACTGTAATCCGTCGACATCGAGCACCTGGTGCTGTAGCACATGCTGTCGCAAATGTCTGAGTCAGGCAGGCCTAGTGAGCCATGAGTGAGGCCACTCGGGACGACCAACGAAGCAACGTCGGATCCTGCAGAGAACGTAGACAGAACCAGCGCAACGTTTGTAGGTACGCTGCATTCGATTTACTAACCGCGTGCTTGCATGCTAAGTCTCTTTATTTCAGGTGGTGGGTTTGTAATTTTGTCCTAATTATTATCTATCTCATATAAATGTCTACCTGTATTCTTTTCTATAAACTTGCACACGTCGCTTAAGTCAATTGTAGTTAATTTCGATAACATTTTCGTGTTTGTGTCATTTCCGTAAAATATACATTCTGACCTCGTGAACTTATCTCGGATACTTTTGTAAACAACTTATTTGAAATGCTCATTAATTTAAGATTTATGTCACCGTTTCTTTATGCATTACTCGAGTTATTTTCTTTGCATCTCTCTCTCTCTCTCAAATGATTGGCTGCTGCTTGATATTCCCAGTGTGGCTACGCTTGATTTGCATGTTGACAAGGTGCCTAGCTGTCCGTTACCTACTACCTCCTCCATACTGGCTCCAGGAGACAGTTGGTCGTTGCTGGAGAGGCAGCGTTGAGATCAAAGAGTGGTTCAATGCACTCAGTGTGGAGCGGACTACGGTCCAGCCACCGACTTGTATGCGCTTGATTCCCAAATACAGCGTGCTTGTGTTTGCCTGTGAATTAGTGTGGGCCGTCTCCGTTGATGAAACCTGGTTTCCATCCACTTGCCTTCCGGTCTTATTTCTTCGAGTTTACACTGGATATGGGGTGTGCGGTTGGAGCTGTGGGTGTTGCAGTGCAAGCCATCCATGGTCCCTCTGTAGGCGCAGGCGTCCTGTGGCTGGCCACAGTGATATACAAATCCGAAACCGGATGCCGCCAACCAATTACCTAATAAAACAAACCTGAAGTGTATGCGTTCTTGGTTAGCAATAAATGCGTTAGAGAAAAGCTCAACAAGAGAGTATCATCATCAGTTTGTCAATCATCAAAAGTGTATCTGAGCAGTTGGATAAATTACTTAACCGAGATCGTGTGTGGACAAGCGCACAGTGGAATGCGACAGACACACATGGGTGCGGTGAGCTGTCACCCAAGGCGAATGGTGGTGGAGTATTAAAGACAGCCGTCGAGTGGATGGTGGAGTTGGATGCTCGAGGTCATTGTGGTCGAACTCACGCAAGGGGCAGGGATAAGTGGTGACACTTGTACAGGCAAACATGCCCACACACACGCAACGCGCAAGATTTGGTTTCAGGCGTTCGGCAAGTTCACAGTTAGGGAAAACTTCGCACAATAAACGCCGGTCGATATCAGTC
>CALYDF020010259.1:0-10369 GCA_944474145.2 Dicrocoelium dendriticum
CGGATAACGTCAGGTTGTCCAGGCCTAGACAGGCGATCGATTAGGGTCCCCAACGAAAACCATTGGATAGAAAAACTTGACCGCAAGGCAGCGGGTTTGGCAGTGAGCTACAGAGATTCCATATATGGATTAAGGAGCTACTCTTACTCCAACCCCAACCTGGAGGGCCAGGAGACTGCATTTTTGTGGTCTCTACCCATTGGCCAATCTGGTCTGAGTGGCTCTAAAGGTGCAAAAAGCGCCACCCAGCACAACTCAATGGATCACTGAAGCGCACAAAACATTGCACTAAGGTCCAGTCTCGTTGAATTATACAAAGTAAGGTCATGGTCTTATGTCCAAACCGACTATCACTGATCGAAACCACTGAGTCTCCCACATGGTCCTGGCTGATGCCTACTATAAATGGCCTGAGGTGGTAGCCATTAATCCAGCGACCACAGCTGCCACCCCGACTTGCCTTCAGCGAAAATTTAGCCAAACCGAACTCCCAATGTCTTAGTTGCCGACCTTAGTTCTCAATTTACTTCTTCGAGGTTTAGAGCCTTTTGTCGCCGTCACTGCGACTAACACCTCCGCTCACCACCCTACCATCCCATCCAACGGCGAGCTCGAGCGTTTCGTCGACACGTTTAAGAGAGCACTCATGAGAGCTTGTGGGGAAGAAACAGTGGAAACAAGCGTCCAGGCTTCCTTGTCAGCTTACAGGACCACGCCAAATCCAGTACCTCCAGGAGGACAATCACCCGCCGAAGCATTGATGGGCCGGAAGCTGCGCATCACACAAGAGGCAGTGATCCCAACCAAAGAGTTACTGATGAAGTATAAAGTCTTCATCAGCCACAAAGGCTTCACTGTTAGAGTTCCTGTCTTCGTCCTTGACTACGGGGAAGGTGACCCAACCTGGATCGAAGCCACAGTAGCGGCCCATCGTGGTAGTATGCCACATCATATCGCTGTGGGAGATGACACACCGAAAGCAACTTAGACTGCTACGTGAAACGGTTTGTGAACAGGAGATGGAACATTCTCAGCGATTCATCAAGAACACCAGTCTGGGGCAAACCATTGTTTTCAATGATTCATCTAAGGGCCGGTACAATCATGAAAGGTGATTGGTTCGGTTTATCCTGAAATGACTCGGCAGTCTGTTTGAAAGTCTGAGACCAGTCGAAACGTGTATCCCGAGAATGCATGGATTGCCAAAAGTTCACACAGTAGGTGTACTTCTACGCTCAATATTATCCATGACAAACTCCGCATGTCATCCTACAATCCAGTGCTGGGCAGAATTTGGGAGCCAATGAGAAAACGAATTGTCCAGCGTAGTGTTCGGGGTAGTTTTACATTCGCAGAGCACATTAAAGATGGGAACCTGAAGGAGAAGAAAATGTTCACACTTGATGTAGCTTCTTTATTCACGAATGTCTCGCTGCTAGACAATAGAATATCTATGCGACTATGTGCACGAAAACAGCATTCATTTAACTAAACCCTTACCAAGCCTGAAAGAATTACTTCTGAGATGCACCCACAACGTTCAGCTTCTTTTCAACGGCATATATTGCCGACAGAATGATGGGCTGCAATGGGGGCCCCACTCGGATGAGTGCTGGTAGATATTTTTCTTGCCAAACTAGAAACTGGATCTTTCCGACCATTACTATCGCTACATGGATGACATCTTTTGTGTGGCCCATAAAGATATCTCTCTGGAGGATATATTTATAGAGTTTAATGGTGCGCACCCCGCGATTAAGTTCACCTACGAACTTGAACAAGATAATCGGACGTCATTTCTGGATGTATACTTTAGTAGGCGAACTGATGGTTTCATAGTAAGGAAGACCAACAGAAAAAAGACGTGGACTGGTCAGTACACAAAATTCAGTAGTTTTGTACCGCTTAAATACAAGCGTAACTTGGTACATTGTCTCACCTCAAAGGTGAAAAAGATATGCTCGGAGGATGATCTGAAGAACGAGGTGAAATCCACCCAGAATACGTTGCGCGAAAATGGTTATTCGGAAAGATTCATTCAGCGCAACATGTGGCTCAAAATAACACCGGCCGTTGAGGAAGTAGTCGAGAAAAAGGTCCTCTTCATCCGCTTTGGTTTTAAAGGTGATACAGTTAATGAACTCATAACAAGAAAATTGACACAATAAATAAGGGACACTTATCCGGCTGCGCAATTACAAAGGATCTTTGACACGAACAAGCTGATTCCTGTGTGCAACAAGGACAGACTGCCGAAGCGACCTTTTCTTACGTTATCAATATATTTGAATGCACTTGTGGGGCAACATATATTGGTCGGATGGCTCGCCACTTGTCACGTCTCATTAAGGAAATAAGCCTTAAGTCGTTGGTGTGCAGGGACACCGGAGTTCTGCCAAGCGGTATTTTGTCTCATCTGTTCGAATCAGGTCACCGGATTAACCTATACTGTGATCTATCAGGTTCCAATGAGCAAATCGAAAGGTTCGCAGTTAAGATTGCTCACCCCTGCAGAGGCTATTGCAATCCGTCTATACCAACCCGCGCAGTGCTCACAAAAAAGGTTTGTGCAATCTGTATATCTGCCCTGGCCGAACAGCCAACAGCCTAGCCGTCACGCTGACATCGGATCAGGCATTGTGAATACGTAACCCCCAATCGATCTGTGTGAATGAAACACCGACGAACTATTCGCTGACTGAGTCATTTCAGAACAAACCTCTAAACCAACCACTATCCATCTCTTATATATGATAAAACCGAACGATAGACAAATCATTGAAAACAACGTTTGCCTCAGACTAGTGGGCTCTGAACAGGCCCAGCCAGCTACGCAACTACCGTTGCACATACCACTATAGCATTTCCCGCAAAGTTGCATAAAAAGTCCAAATTTTGCAAAGAAAGGGCAAAATTGTGCAAAACCTTGTGCGATTCGCCAGCTGCTCTGAGCTAATCCTCTGACCTGAAGTGCGTTCTCATTGGGTGGGTGCTAGGGTTTGGTGCGTAAGTCGTGAAGTGAACGCGCTGCTCGTTGACTAGGTGAGACTTGTGAATGAATCTCGAGTCCATGGACATGGATGGTGCCACGAGCTACTATGCGCCCCCCTCCCTCCCATCCGAAACTCTGGATCACAATTGGTCTGAGCGTAATGAATGGCCGGAATATAAGCGCACGACTGAATGGATGTTTTTCATTCCAGCGTGTTCGACAGAGTATCTCGTCAGACATTCCTGGCTGAGTTCTTAATTCCTTCGTCAACGGTGACGACTAGCAGCTCATGGCAACCGTTAACAATGTGAAATATTAGACTGCCTTCTCTTGGATTCGTCGCTCTCTTGATCAGAAGCCAGATACTACGTAGGCGTGCGATTGTAAACGCATTCTGTCGGACGAAGAGGCTGATGACATCCTGGAGTGGATCGCGAAGGGCGCAACTCTAACACTACACGAAATGCGAGTTTGAGTACTTGCCGATATAGATAAGAACATTTCAAAGTCTACGATCGCACGACACCTGGATGGCCGTTTGATGACTACGAAGAATATCTAGCAGACTCCAGAAGGAGTGAACAATGATGGAACCAAAGCAATACGAAAGGAGCTTATTTAAAAGTTTCTCGTACTTGAAAGGGAGGGAAAGTTCTTCATATGGATCGACGAAAGAAACTTCAACGTTTACTGCAAACGTACTCGTGGTCAGGCGCCCAGAGGAGTGTGGGCTTGTGTCAAAGTAGCTAATACTAAAGACCTGAATTTGCATATCATCGGTGCACTCACAATGGATGGAAACGTTTCGATGACTACCCGAAGAGGCTTATTTACTGACCCCCTCTCCCTCGAATGGCTGCGAGCCATTTTAGACAAGCTGAAGCGGGAAATGGAGCTCCGGCAAGTGGTCGTAGTGTGTGACAATGCATCATGCCATACACGTTTGGAAGCATTTGCGTCAGTCGAAGGATACGAAGGGTTACCATTCTGAGGTTGAGCCCATACTCCCCGTTCCTCAATCCGATCGAAAATGTTTGGCAGGTGGTAAAGGCCCGAGTGAAAAATGAAATGTAAATGCACTACGATGAAATTCTGGCCGGGGATCCCCAGAACCTCATGACGCAAATGGAATGGAGGTTGCAGTTTCTGGAACGCATTGCCAGAACAGCAACCAGTGAGATCAGTGTTGCGGGATGTGGTAATGCGATTCGACACATCCGTGTACATTTTCCTGATTGTTTGAAAAAATGACGTGCTTTGATTACCTTTCCGGCTCATCACTTTAGACACCTGATTGTATAGCGTATACTACTACGAGCGGGTAGGGACATGAGGAAATTCAGTCTCGTCGAAAATATATGTATGCACGTACGGTGGTTGCAGCGATATCTGATGTCCAGCATTTGGCAATGACATGGGACTGATTTCAATGAGAGTGCGAGTGAATGCGAATGATATTGGTAGCGTATCGTCTACTTCGTACTGGTGTGCGTCGCGCGTTAGTCATTCATGAATAACCTTAGAAAACTATGAATAACCGCGATCAAAATTCGGTCCATCAACCAGGTCCCTTGTTTATGGAGACAATGGCCAAGTCCGTGAACATTTTCGCGTTCATAGGTGACCGAAGGTTATTCTGTACAAGCTTCGGTGTTGAGAAGGGGCGCTCACCGATGGCAATGAGGATAGCTCGTGCAAGAATGGTTCGCAACAAGATACCAATTTGCGGTGTGGATTCACCGCAGTGATATTTACGTATGAGGCTCAAAAGATCTAAGTGTCCATTGAAATTTTCCTTACCTTAACCCTTTCACAAAATACTGTAACATTTTCCTCTCGGCGAAGAATGCAGCCTTCTCTATATTTTCCTCAACGTAGCTAAGCCGACAAGCATAGTTATGATCTAGCTGAGAAGGGGCGCTCACCGATGGCAATGAGGATAGCTCGTGCAAGAATGGTTCGCAACAAGATACCAATTTGCGGTGTGGATTCACCGCAGTGATATTTACGTATGAGGCTCAAAAGATCTAAATGTCCATTGAAATTTTCCTTACCTTAACCCTTTCACAAAATACTGTAACATTTTCCTCTCGGCGAAGAATGCAGCCTTCTCTATATTTTCCTCAACGTAGCTAAGCCGACAAGCATAGTTATGATCTAGCCGAATATACCACGGATTCGACGATTAATGAGTTTCTGCTATTCAGAACGGTTTTTAGGATGCAGAGTAGGTACGTGAAGGGGGGACGAACCGGTCGGAGTAGCGTGGGTGTAGATGAATGATCGTTTGGAACAATGAGGTCAGCGTGGCAACTCGCTCACAATGGAGGCAGCTGACATGATAATGCATCCTAAAAACCGTCGAATCCGTGGTATATTCGGCTAGATCATAACTATGCTTGTCGGCTTAGCTACGTTGAGGAAAATATAGAGAAGGCTGCATTCTTCGCCGAGAGGAAAATGTTACAGTATTTTGTGAAAGGGTTAAGGTAAGGAAAATTTCAATGGACACTTAGATCTTTTGAGCCTCATACGTAAATATCACTGCGGTGAATCCACACCGCAAATTGGTATCTTGTTGCGAACCATTCTTGCACGAGCTATCCTCATTGCCATCGGTGAGCGCCCCTTCTCAACACCGAAGCTTGTACAGAATAACCTTCGGTCACCTATGAACGCGAAAATGTTCACGGACTTGGCCATTGTCTCCATAAACAAGGGACCTGGTTGATGGACCGAATTTTGATCGCGGTTATTCATAGTTTTCTAAGGTTATTCATGAATGACTAACGCGCGACGCACACCAGTACGAAGTAGACGATACGCTACCAATATCATTCGCATTCACTCGCACTCTCATTGAAATCAGTCCCATGTCATTGCCAAATGCTGGACATCAGATATCGCTGCAACCACCGTGCGTGCATACATATATTTTCGACGAGAGTGAATTTCCTCGTGTCCCTACCCGCTCCTAGTAGTATACGCTATACAATCAGGTGTCTAAAGTGGTGAGCCGGAAAGGTAATCAAAGCACGTCATTTTTTCAAACAATCAGGAAAATGTACACGGATGTGTCGAATCGCATTACCACATCCCGCAACACTGATCTCACTGGTTGCTGTTCTGGCAATGCGTTCCAGAAACTGCAACCTCCATTCCATTTGCGTCATGAGGTTCTGGGGATCCCCGGCCAGAATTTCATCGTAGTGCATTTACATTTCATTTTTCACTCGGGCCTTTACCACCTGCCAAACATTTTCGATCGGATTGAGGAACGGGGAGTATGGGCTCAACCTCAGAATGGTAACCCTTCGTATCCTTCGACTGACGCAAATGCTTCCAAACGTGTATGGCATGATGCATTGTCACACACTACGACCACTTGCCGGAGCTCCATTTCCCGCTTCAGCTTGTCTAAAATGGCTCGCAGCCATTCGAGGGAGAGGGGGTCAGTAAATAAGCCTCTTCGGGTAGTCATCGAAACGTTTCCATCCATTGTGAGTGCACCGATGATATGCAAATTCAGGTCTTTAGTATTAGCTACTTTGACACAAGCCCACACTCCTCTGGGCGCCTGACCACGAGTACGTTTGCAGTAAACGTTGAAGTTTCTTTCGTCGATCCATATGAAGAACTTTCCCTCCCTTTCAAGTACGAGAAACTTTTAAATAAGCTCCTTTCGTATTGCTTTGGTTCCATCATTGTTCACTCCTTCTGGAGTCTGCTAGATATTCTTCGTAGTCATCAAACGGCCATCCAGGTGTCGTGCGATCGTAGACTTTGAAATGTTCTTATCTATATCGGCAAGTACTCAAACTCGCATTTCGTGTAGTGTTAGAGTTGCGCCCTTCGCGATCCACTCCAGGATGTCATCAGCCTCTTCGTCCGACAGAATGCGTTTACAATCGCACGCCTACGTAGTATCTGGCTTCTGATCAAGAGAGCGACGAATCCAAGAGAAGGCAGTCTAATATTTCACATTGTTAACGGTTGCCATGAGCTGCTAGTCGTCACCGTTGACGAAGGAATTAAGAACTCAGCCAGGAATGTCTGACGAGATACTCTGTCGAACACGCTGGAATGAAAAACATCCATTCAGTCGTGCGCTTATATTCCGGCCATTCATTACGCTCAGACCAATTGTGATCCAGAGTTTCGGATGGGAGGGAGGGGGGCGCATAGTAGCTCGTGGCACCATCCATGTCCATGGACTCGAGATTCATTCACAAGTCTCACCTAGTCAACGAGCAGCGCGTTCACTTCACGACTTACGCACCAAACCCTAGCACCCACCCAATGAGAACGCACTTCAGGTCAGAGGATTAGCTCAGAGCAGCTGGCGAATCGCACAAGGTTTTGCACAATTTTGCCCTTTCTTTGCAAAATTTGGACTTTTTATGCAACTTTGCGGGAAATGCTATAGTGGTATGTGCAACGGTAGTTGCGTAGCTGGCTGGGCCTGTTCAGAGCCCACTAGTCTGAGGCAAACGTTGTTTTCAATGATTTGTCTATCGTTCGGTTTTATCATATATAAGAGATGGATAGTGGTTGGTTTAGAGGTTTGTTCTGAAATGACTCAGTCAGCGAATAGTTCGTCGGTGTTTCATTCACACAGATCGATTGGGGGTTACGTATTCACAATGCCTGATCCGATGTCAGCGTGACGGCTAGGCTGTTGGCTGTTCGGCCAGGGCAGATATACAGATTGCACAAACCTTTTTTGTGAGCACTGCGCGGGTTGGTATAGACGGATTGCAATAGCCTCTGCAGGGGTGAGCAATCTTAACTGCGAACCTTTCGATTTGCTCATTGGAACCTGATAGATCACAGTATAGGTTAATCCGGTGACCTGATTCGAACAGATGAGACAAAATACCGCTTGGCAGAACTCCGGTGTCCCTGCACACCAACGACTTAAGGCTTATTTCCTTAATGAGACGTGACAAGTGGCGAGCCATCCGACCAATATATATTGCCCCACAAGTGCATTCAAATATAGTGATAACGTAAGAAAAGGTCAGCTTCGGCAGTCTGTCCTTGTTGCACACAGGAATCAGCTTGTTCGTGTCAAAGATCCTTTGTAATTGCGCAGCCGGATAAGTGTCCCTTATTTATTGTGTCAATTTTCTTGTTAGGAGTTCATTAACTGTATCACCTTTAAAACCAAAGCGGATGAAGAGGACCTTTTTCTCGACTACTTCCTCAACGGCCGGTGTTATTTTGAGCCACATGTTGCGCTGAATAAATCTTTCCGAATAACCATTTTCGCGCAACGTATTCTGGGTGGATTTCACCTCGTTCTTCAGATCATCCTCCGAGCATATCTTTTTCATCTTCGAGGTGAGACAATGTACCAAGTTACGCTTGTATTTAAGCGGTACAAAACTACTGAATTTTGTGTACTGACCAGTCCACGTCTTTTTTCTGTTGGTCTTCCTTACTATGGAACCATCAGTTCGTCTACTAAGGTATACATCCAGAAATGACGTCCGATTATCTTGTTCAAGTTCGTAGGTGAACTTAATCGCGTGGTGCGCACCATTAAACTCTATAAATATATCCTCCAGAGAGATATCTTTATGGGCCACACAAAAGATGTCATCCATGTAGCGATAGTAATGGTCGGAAAGATCCAGATTCTAGTTTGGCAAGAAAAATATCTACCAGCACTCATCCGAGTGGGGCCCCCATTGCAACCCATCATTCTGCCGGTAATATATGCCGTTGAAAAGAAGCTGAACGTTGTGGGTGCATCTCAGAAGTAATTCTTTCAGGTTTGGTAAGGGTTTAGTTAAATGAATGCTGTTTTCGTGCACATAGTCGCATAGATATTCTATTGTCTAGCAGCGAGACATTCGTGAATAAAGAAGCTACATCAAGTGTGAACATTTTCTTCTCCTTCAGGTTCCCATCTTTAATGTGCTCTGCGAATGTAAAAATACCCCGAACACTACGCTGGACAATTCGTTTTCTCATTGGCTCCCAAAATTCTGCCCAGCACTGGATTGTAGGATGACATGCGGAGTTTGTCATGGATAATATTGAGCGTAGAAGTACACCTACTGTGTGAACTTTTGGCACTCCATACAATTTCCACTGGTCTCAGACTTTCAAACAGACTACCGAGTCATTTCAGGATAAACCGAACCAATCACCTTTCATGATTGTACCGGCCCGTAGATGAATCATTGAAAACAATTGTTTGCCCCAGACTGGTGTTCTTGATGAATCGCTGAGAATGTTCCATCTCCTGTTCACAAACCGTTTCACGTATCAGTCTAAGTTGCTTTCGGTGTGTCATCTCCCACAGCGATATAATGTGGCATACTACCATGATGGGCCGCTACTGTGGCTTCGATCCAGGTTGGGTCACCTTCCCTGTAGTCATGGACGATGACAGGAACTCCAACATTGAAGCCTTTGTGACTGATGAAGACTTTATACTTCATCAGTAACTCTTTGGTTGGGATCACTGCCTCTTGTGTGATGCGCAGCTTCCGGCCCATCAATGCTTCGGCGGGTGATTGTCCTCCTGGAGGTACTGGATTTGGTGTGGTCCTGTAGGCTGACAAGGAAGCCTGGACGCTTGTTTCCACTGTTTCTTCCCCACAAGCTCTCATGAGTGCTCTCTTAAACGTGTCGACGAAACGCTCGAGCTCGCCGTTGGATGGGATGGTAGGGTGGTGCGCGGAGGTGTTAGTCGCAGTGACGGCGACAAAAGGCTCTAAACCTCGAAGAAGTAAATTGAGAACTAATGTCGGCAACTAAGACATTGGGAGTCCGGGTTGCCTAAATTTTCGCTGAAGGCAAGTCGGGGTGGCAGCTGTGGTCACTGGATTAATGGCTACCACCTCAGGCCATTTATAGTAGGCATCAGCCAGGACCATGTGGGAGACTCAGTGGTTTCGATCAGTATAGTCGGTTTGGACATAAGACCATGACCTTACTTTGTATAATTCAACGAGACTGGACCTTAGTGCAATGTTTTGTGCGCTTCAGTGATCCATTGAGTTGTGCTGGGTGGCGCTTTTTGCACCTTTAGAGCCACTCAGACCAGATTGGCCAATGGGTAGAGACCACAAAAATGCAGTCTCCTGGCCCTCCAGGTTGGGGTTGGAGTAAGAGTAGCTCCTTAATCCATACATGGAATCTCTGTAGCTCACTGCCAAACCCGCTGCCTTGCGGTCAAGTTTTTCTATCCAATGGTTTTCGTTGGGGACCCTAATCGATCTCCTGTCTAGGCCTGGACAACCTGACGTTATCCGACCCACGCAATACACTATGACCTTTCATTCTAACAATCACTTGATGCTTTGGCCGTCGCAGATGATATGAAACGACACCCTATCTGCTGCTTCGCGCTGGGTCTATAGG
>CALYDF020010260.1:0-10037 GCA_944474145.2 Dicrocoelium dendriticum
GCTTACTTTGGCTGTTCCAAGATTCATGGAACGCAGCTCCGAGGTTTGGTTTACGATACTCGAGAGCGAACTGGAAAAAAGGGCATTACGGCGGACCATCCGAGGTACAAACAGCTCGTCCCACGCATTCCTCCGTCGGTTGTGACGCCAATTGAGGACCTTCTACTCTGTCCACCGAATAAGGCAAAGTATGAAACGATGAAGCAAGCGATTTTAAAAGAGTTACGGCCCGGCGTACGAACTCGATTTGAGCAGCTCAATGGTCTCAAGCTTGGAGATCTCAAGCCGTCGGCGTTGCTCCGCGAACTTCAGCGCATCGCTGGTCCCTTATTCTTAAGCAAAGAAGGGATAAAAGAGCTGTGGTTTGCACGTCTCTCAGGGCCATTACCGGTAGTGCTGACCATGTATATGGATACACCCCTGAAAGAATTAACTACCAAGGCAGACGCTGCGTTCGAACGTCTTTCGCAGCAGACGACCAGTAGCTCCGGTGACGTATTCTCACCTATGAAAACCACATCTCATGTTTACTCCCAGTCGTTAGGCCGATCTGACTCTAAAGACAATGAAATTGCGCTACTTCCTAGCAAGATAGCAGTATTGAAATCTTCGAAGCAGCGTGTGCCACGGTCAAATGCTGACCACGCTTTGACAACCGTTCATTGCGGCTCGTCTGTGCCTGCACCGTGTACGTCACGTTTGGCACGAAATTGCAACGTTTTCCTTACAAGTTCTCAGTCAGATAATGTCAAACCCGTTGAAGGATTATGTTGGTATCACCGCGAATACGGCGGAAGAGCTAGACGTTGTCGGGCACCCTGCATTAGGCACGACCCAGCTGCTTCAGGGAAAGCAGGTACAAACGTATCATTCAATAAACAAGCAAACCGTCTGTTTTACGTTAAGGATCGACATTCTTCTATCACCTTCCTCATCGACACGGGAGCGGAAGTCAACGTCATCCCAGCGACCGCTAACGACAAGCACTCAAAGCCTACGTACAATTTGCGTGCAGCCAACGGTTCTCCGATAGTTTCATTCGGCCAGCGCATGGTGAATCTGGACCTCAACCTTCGCCGAGATTTTCAGTGGGACTTCATGGTTTCGTCTGTACCCTTCGCAATTATCGGTATGGAATTCTTCCGACAGTTTGGGTTGCTTGTTGATGCTGGTCGCCACAGACTTGCAGACGATCGTACGAAACTAGTTGTTGATGGCGCCCTTTTAGATGCCCGATCATCAGCCCTGGATTTCGGATCGCAGACGCACCGTCCGACTATTGGAGCCTCCTCTCCGAACACCCGCGACTGGTTCGACCGGCTGGAGAGCTTCCACCAGTCACGACAGAGGTCGCTCACCACATAGTTACGCGCGGTCAAGCAGTCAGCGCACGACCAAGACGGCTTACTCCAGAAAAACTACGGGCAGCACGAGCCGAATTCGACCACATGCTTTAACTTGGTATCGTCAGACCGGCCAACAGCCCATGGGCGCCGCCTCTGCACATGGTCCCGAAGAAGGTCATGGGGGACTGGCGTCCTTGCGGCCACCATCGATCCTTGAATACGGTTGCCACACCTGATCGCTATCCGATCCCACACATAGTGGATCTCACCGCCAGTCTGGCAGGTAAAAGTATCTTCAGCAAAATCGACTTGGTACGCGCATACAACCAAATTCCGGTAGCCGAAGCGGACATCGCTAAAACTGTCTTGACGGCTCCATTTGGTTTGTTCGAGTTTGTGCGCATGCCATTTGGCCTACAGAACGCAGCGCAAACTTTTCAGCAATTCATCGACCAAGTTTGTCGCGGTTTAGACTTCGCTTACGCGTATCTCGATGACATTTTAATCGCAAGCTCTTCACGAGAAGAGCACATGCGCCACGTGCAAACACTTTTTGATCGTTTATCTCAACAAGGGGTGACGATCAACGCAGAAAAGTATTCATTTGGTGTCAATTCAGTCAGCTTCCTTGGCCATCGTATCTCTTCCGCAGGCGTCGTGCCACTACAGGATAAAATTCAAGCCATTATCGACTACCCCGAGCCTCTTTCTTTCAAACAGCTCAGGCGTTTTGATGGCCTTGTCAACTTTTACCGACGATTTATACCCAAGTGCTCCTCGCTGATGCAACCCCTCACGAAACTTCTCCGAGGGAAACACAAGAAATTCGAATTTCCTGCCGCAGCACGCGCCGCTTTTAAGCCGCTGAAAGAGGCCATCGCCAACATAGCTTCTATAGCGCATCATGATCCGGCCGCCCCACTCTCCCTCAGTACTGACGCCTCGGACATGGCAGTCGGCGCTGTTTTCAGCAACGCGTAGCCGACACGTGTCAGCCCTTAGGGGTTTTCTCCAAACGCCCACAACCTACCGAATCTCGCTACTGCACGTTCGGTAGAGAACTACCAGCCGCATATCTAGCGATACGTCACTTTCGACACGTCCTAGTAGGCCGCTCCTTTGTCGTCTTCACCGACCACAAACCTCTGACTTACGTGCTCGGCTCGAATACCGACCGATACTCTCCTAGAGAGTCGCGCCACCTTGACTATATCGTCCAGTTTACGACCGATATACGGCATGTCTCAGGTGTGCACAACCCAGTCGCCGATGCACTTTCTCGTATCCAAGCTATCTCCGCTGAGGCCGGCACTGCTATCGACTTGGCAGCCATGGCCACAGCGCAACTCAACGACCCTGAGATTGATCTACTACGCAGGTCTCCTTCATTGGACCTACGACCTGTTCCGCTGACATCATCAGACGGCACCATACTCTGCGATCTATCTCTGGGCACGCCGCGCCCAGTCGTCCCACGTAAGTTTCGGCAGACCGTGTTCGACGCGTTGCACGGTTTGTCTCATCCAAGCGTTCGTGCATCGGTTAAACTCCTAAACGCACGATTTGTTTGGCGCAATGTTAATCGGGACGTCCGTACTTGGGCAGCTGCTTGCCTTCCGTGTCAATGCGCAAAGGTGCACAAGCACACGAGAAGCCCATTAGGCACGTTTCCGACGCCAGGCGCACGTTCCCATCACGTGCACGTGGACCTCGTAGGTCCTCTACCGCCTTCAAAAGGCTCTGTATATCTACTACCTTGCATCAATCGATTTACTAGATGGCCTGAGGCCGTCCCTATCCCAAATTGCTCCTTGGAAACGGTAGCGAAAGCTTTTCTGGAGCGCTGGGTAGCTCAATACGGCTGTCCCGCCATCGTGACCACCGATCGAGGGTCACATTTCTCGTCGACCTTTGCCATGTTGCTTAAGGATTTAGGCTGCCGCCACGTCCAGACGACAGCATATCATCCGGCCGCTAACGGCATGGTAGAGCGTTTTCAACGCCAGCTGAAGACAGCGCTGCGTGCGCACGCAGATCTTTCACGGTCTGAAACGCTTCCCCTCGTTCTCCTAGGCTTAAGGAACACGGTTAAAACTGACTTCGACGCCACAACAGCGAAGCTAGTCCACGGTTACACGCTGCGGTTGCCTGGACAGCTGGTAGCACCAGCCCCATGTACTTCCACTTTTGACTACGGAAGTTACACTGATCAGTTGGCTCACCAGATGCGTGAGCTACGTCCACCCGCTCCTCGATCTCAGCAGACACTAGTGTACGTGCCACAGAAGCTGCCTATGTGTTCGCACGTCCTTCTTCGCGCAGACGGTGTTCGACAGCCTCTTCAGTCGCCGTACATAGGACCTTATAAGGTGCTGCATCTTGCGAGTAAGGCGTACACTATTGACCTCGGTGGCCGACACGAAGTCGTCACCATCGGCCATATAAAACCCGCGTTTATGGATGTAACTACCTCGCCTACTTCTTCTAGTAGTGCCTCGTGCTACGTCACAACTCACCGTACCAGTTTTCCGCATGTTAATGAAGTCCAACCAGACCACGATCACGGTCTACAAGCTTCAGCCTTCCCGACACCTTCCGAACCTAGTCCGCCGCCTCCGACGACGAATCGCCGTGGTCGGGAGGTACGTAAGACCGTTCGTTTCTCCGACTATGTACAGTGTAGCACTTTTAACTTTGTAGCTATTGTATATATTTGCCCCATTTTTGGTCGATTAAGGTTTTGAAAACAAAAATAACATAAAACCTCGGCAAAACCTTTATCGAAAAATGTATTCAAAAACCAAAAAATATTTAAACACGCAAATCATTCGTTTGTTCATTTTGGCTTTTTCTGCGCTTGTTTTTCTATTTTCTCTTCTCTGCATGCCCCAACCCTCCCTTTCGATCGACTGGCCCGCACGAAGAATGTTTCCGAGGATCCTGACGCTAACCGTGGTCGTTTCTCCGCGGGACGAGTGTCATTTCTCCTCGGGACGAATGTTGTTTCTTCGCGAGACGAGGGTCGCTTCTCCGCGAGACCAGGGTCGCTTCTCCGTGGGACCATGGTCCTTTGCTTCGTGGGACGAGGGTCGTTCTTGCGCGGGGCGGGGTGCGGTGAGGGGAGAGACCACTCCCAAGTGCACCGTTTGGCAGCAGCGGAGGTTGATGTCCTGTCGGCCTTTTTCTGGACTAGCCAGTTTTGTAGTCCGACAAGCCCGCTCCAACGGCTCGCCGAAATGCACCCTGCCCTGCAATCAATAAATAACAAATCACAAACGGCACGGCGGACTCCGACTTCTGGCAAACCCCTATTCACACGAACGCTCCCTCATTTTTCCTTGGCACGATTTACCTTACGGACCTCGTTTCAACAGTTCTGTTCGAAATCGAAGGCTTTCTATCTTCAGCCTTCTAGGGGTGGAGCTCTGTAGCGCCCTAAAAGATAACTACTATCTTTCATGTACAATTTAATTGTTGACCGATTGTACATTACTCCTTCTTGTTTTAACCTTACAAACGGCTCGACACAACTGCCTTGTACGTTCCCGCGCTCACGTGTACGCTCTCGTCTCGCTTCATCCGTCCGCTTCTTATTGTAGCCCATCGAATACCATCCGCCGTGTCCGAATCCCATTGCCTTCTGATATCCGCGCTTAATTTCGGGCACCGTCTCGGACTAGTATTAACTAGTCCTACAGGTTTTACTCTCTGTTGAAATTTTTAAACATAGACGAAGTGACCATAGAAAGAGAGAAGCCGGAGGGTTTGGGATACTAATTGATCCATTCAGCCGTTGGAGCAACGTGTCAGTGCGAGGGTCGAAGCACGCCAGAAGCTACTCAGTTATGGCTAAGTACCTCTTGCGTTCAGAATTCTAATGTTAGTACCTGCACGATGCGTGCGATTGATCCGACTGAGACCTTCTGGTCATGGGTGTGCGGTAATGGATAAGTTAAAAGTACGAGGGTCACTGGTGGAGACCATTCATGGGGGTATCCTTTATTATCCCTTACCGGATGCTTTTGTGCTGGCGTCTACCCTTTCCGTAGTGCAGTCCTAAGGTGGTTGTCCGTAGGAGAACTCAAGTAGGTTAAGAAGAGTTCGTTGAAGAATAAAAACATCCTGTACTCGCTTTGCCATTCTTAAACCCTAAAAAATTGGTGCGACGGATATCCCTAAAGTTTCTCAGGTGCTAGAACTGTAACGACAATGAATGTGGATGAGATGTGAGCTTAAGGTGCTTAGATGTCATGCACTACATCGTAAGCGTCCTCAAGCTACATCAGGGCCAGTTTCGAAGAAGTAGTGTTGCGAGTCGCAGATATGAAAGATGCTTTGTATATTGCCAAAATATAGGAATCTTTGTATCTCCTTCCTGAATACCTGCAAGTTTTGGGTTTCTCTTATTCTGGATGACAACCTGTTCCATATATTCACGTACACAACTAAGAAGAAACGAGCTCGCAGTCCCTTCTTTGCCTTTAGCGGAGTAATGGAATGGCTTTTGTTTCGGAGTGTTGATTCAGATGCGCTCCTTAGTTTAAGACAAGTGATATTACTGCGCAGCTTTTTATGAACTAGCTTATGTAAGAAGCACAGGTTAAGGATAATGCGCCTTTGCCATAGGGGCTGAACTTTAAGGTGTTCACACCTTTGTCGGTAACTCAGCGCTCGCTGTGATGGAGTCAACATCTTTGTAAAGCGTCGCTGAGCTTATCAAGCAGAACACGCTCCGACTCCCGTAGGTTGCTGCATATAAAAGAGAAATATTCCAGATGTGGCCTGCTGTGGCTCTTATAGAGTTCTAGCCTTGCATCTGCGGTTTTATGTAACGGCTTATGTGGAAGGATAATCCCCTTACCCATGCCAGTTGATAATGGACTTGCTCTGCAAAGTTGAGGCTCATGGATTAGCGCAAGCCCAGATCGGTTGTCATGGTGTTCTGTTTGATGGTGCCGCCGTTTATTGTTAGGGACCCGGCAGGTATAGTAAATTTGTGGGTCATGACGTTAGATTTTTGAGCGGAGAAAGTCATTTGCCGGTGTTCGCACCACATTTCAAGTGCTTTAAGATCCTCACGGATACTATTGTTTGCGGATAATTCATTAATAGGGAGAAGATGTAGACAACTTTTATGTCGTCAGCAAAGATAAAGGAGCGACCGTGTTGCAAACTCCTGCATAGGTCATTGATATAAATCAAAAATAGGGTAGGGACAAGGACGCTCCCCTGCGCCACACCACTGGGGACGGCGGTCGGGGTTGATATACTTTGTCCAACCTTAGTAGACTGCGTACGTCCTATTAGATAGGAACCCAACCAGTCTAATAGAGGACTGTCTACCCTGTAAGCCTTTACCTTATGCAGCAGGCGCATGTGTGGTACCCTGTCAAACGCTTTTTGCATATCAAGGTAAAGAATGACAACTGAGAGATTAGAGTCAATGGTCTCGGTGACCAAATTCAGGAAGTCCAGCTGACAGGTTGCACAAGCCCGAGCACTTCGAAACCCGTGCTGAGATTCATTTATGTGCTCGCCAGCATTAAGATGGGTCATGAGGGCTTTTTTGATCAACTTCATCATGCGCGAGATAATGGAAGTGTGGTTAATTGCGTGGTAGTTACAAAATTCCTGTAGGCTTCCGCCCTTATGCCTTGGCATAATAATAGAATGTTTCCAAGCGGTCGGGCATTGACCTTATTGCATTGATAACGTAAAGAGTTTCAAAAGAAGAATAGGGATATCTTCACCACCGTACTTTAGTAGACTGGACGGTATTCCGTCTGGACCAGGATTCCAGGATGGCCTAGCAGTTGAAATCGCAGAACGCACATTATTTATGCCAAACTGTGAAGAGCACAAGGACTGGCTAACAGGTACTTGCAGGGACTTAGTGGTATTAGTCCCACCCATCTGTTTGAGTTGGCTATTGCAGACCATCTGCGCGGGCATCGCCTGAAGCACACACATCACCAGGGCAAAATATTTTACAAACCGAGTAGTTAACATCAGGTAAAAACGTCCTTCTGATTTAGTGGAATGTAAGTCTGTAGAAACCTCCAAAGGGGTTTAGATAAGTGTTGGTCTGTCCTTTTCCCAGAGATATTGTAATTGCATTGGAAGCGGTAGTGTACTTTGATGCTGGCATTTGAAAGAGCAAAGATTGCTCTTGTTCTTGCCTCATTCCTTTGCAGAAGCAAGAGGAGTCAATCCAACGTCGAAGTGCCAAGGCCGCTTCACAAACCGGCACAAGAAACTGGACGTGCGTTAGGCGAAAACCTCTATCGTCCGTTCTACTTGACCTGTACACAGACAACTTAGGAAGCTTGCCAGTTCGCACCATGATTACGTGTGTTTGCGTCACCCAGACGAAGCGCATTCGCAAACTTCCGGTTTTTCCGCCACGAAAAGCGTTGATGCGTATCGGCTAGTGAGTAGAACTTTCCCCAACCTAGATCGATTTTCACGGCGCCTTCAGTTAGCAAGATTTTACGCTCCGACAATAAACGTATATCTCATCATCATCATCAAAATTACACACGTTAGATAGAGGTGGGAAACACCTCAGCTACTGTGCCGCAATACATAGAGGAACAGGAAAACAAATACTACAGTTGCATGCCAGATGAGCTATCAGCAACGGATAGGCATCGTTCCTGTAATCTACAAGCCGGTTACTGGGCAAATGGAAAAATTATTGTGTAAAATTGTATTACGCTACGAAATAAGGTCGCCCAGGGAAAGGAGGCTAAATGGGATGGGGAGGGACAAAGAAACTCACAGCACGAACGCCACTGAGGTCGGCTCCTTGCCATGTCGGCAAGTGTATCCAGCCAAACGTGTTCATCATCTTTTGGACACCAAGCATAAAGCCATGAAGCTCCAACCGAGGCCAACTCTGAAGTCAGAGCCTTCATTCCTCTGGACCAAGTCATCACTTGGTCACCACTCCTCTTCCATCCACACCCCCGATGAGCAAACAACGCACGTCGTAAAAGTCGGTGGGCTGGTGCGTGAAATGACGGTGCTGAGCGGTTCATTCCCTTTTCCTGGGCCGTAAACAAGGCGTCAAACACGCTCGTTACTCACGCGGTGTTCTCACCAGATGTGAGCCAAACTGCGAAGGCACCGATGGTCGAACGTAACTAGCCTCTTCATGTCCGCCGATCTTAGGGGCCAGGTTTCGCAACCGACAGTAAGGTCGAACGTACCGCTGCATTGTACACTCTACCCTTCAGGGCGAGAGTAATGTCGCGCCGTCGCCATAGGTGGCGAAGGTTAGCAACAGCACTTCGAGCTTTCGCTATGCGGTTCGTGATCTCGTCTTCGATCCCAAGGGCGCTGATACAACTTCCCAGGTAATTGAATTTCTGAACGACTTCTAGCTGATCCCCACCAAGGGTCAGCACAGGGGGCGAACCCTGCCAATCCTGGAGGAACGCTTTGCACTTCGGTGGTGCAAAGCAAAGCCCGAAGCGACTGACAGCCAGTGCTAATCTGTCCAGCGCGGCTTGACACGTCTGGGAGCTGTCACAGATGAGGGCAATGTCGTCTGCATACTCTAAGTCAAGAAGTCGTTCTCCTGGGAGTAGCTCCACACCTTCCAAGTCATGTCCTGTAAATGCAATCTCCATGACTTCGTCAATAGCGAAGTTGAATAGGAAAGGTGACAGCGGGCATCCTTGTCTCACACCGCTGGAGATATTGAAGGGTGGCGACAGCCTGCTGTAAGCCCTTACTCTGCCCGTGCTACGCGCATATAATGCTTGGATAATATTTACATATTTCTCGGGCACACCTTTCCTGAGTAGACAATTCCAAAGGGCACATCGATCAACCGAATCGAAGGCACCTTTGATGTCGAGGAACACGACTACGGTGGGCCGCCAATATGTGTGACGGTGCTCCAACAACTGACGCAAGGTGAAGATGTGGTCGATGCAGCCACGACCCCGACGAAACCCGGCTTGCTCCTCACGAATCTGGCTTTCACGAGCGCCAGTCAGTCTGTGGAGAATTATGGACGCGAGTAATTTGGAGGCGATGGAGATCAGACTGATTCCTCTATGGTTGCCGCATTCCGAGCGCGAGCCGCCTTTGAAGATGGGAACAATAACGGAGCGGCTCCAGTCGGTTGGGACAGTTTCCTGCTCCCACAGTTTCACTAGTAATTCATGCAAAGCATCAACAAGAGCAGAGCCTCCAAATTTGAAGAGGGCTGGAGGAAGATCATCTGGTCCCGCGGCTTTGTTCAACTTCAACAGTCCGATCTCACGTTCGACTTCTGAGCGAGAGGGTGGATCCAAAGGGACAGCCCACGGAGCGGGGCGATCAGTGACCGGCGAATCGAACAATTCTTGCCGATTAAATTGCTTTTCAAAATGCTCAGCCCAACGCTCCAGACGTTTTGACAAATTGTGGATAGGCTGTCCACTCTCGTCACGTATAGTTTCACTAACACCAGGTCTCCTGCTGCCCGTTTCCCGTATCAGACGGAATAACTTACGATGGTTGCCAAGGGCAGCGGCCACTTCCATCTCTGACGCACGATGAGACCACCAAGATTCGCGGTCTCTCTTCAGGCTAGCACGGAGTTTTGCCCGGAGCTCTTTGCGAGTTTCATTGTGCTCGCTTCCAGCCGGGATTTGCCGGCGAGCATCTATAAGTTCCAGAGACTGCGAAGAGACCCAA
>CALYDF020010261.1:0-10100 GCA_944474145.2 Dicrocoelium dendriticum
CTAGGATTTGTTTGTAAACAACCTATTTCATATGCTCATTAACTTAAGGTTTATGTCACTGTTTCCTTATGTATCAATCGAGTTATTTTCTTTGTCTCTCTCTCAAGTGATTGGCTGTTGTTTGATATCCCCAGTGTGGCTGCGCTTGATGTGCATGTTGACAAGGTGCCTACCTGTCTATTACCCACTACCTCGTCCATACCGGCTCCAGGAGACAGTTGATCGTTGCTGGAGGGGACGGGGTGCACGGTCCTGGTGGCCTGTGTTAAGATCAAAGTGTGGTTCCATGCAATCAGTGTGGAGCGGACTACGGTCCAGCCACCGCCTTGTGTGCGATTGATTCCCCAAATACAGCGTGCTTGTGTTTGCCTGTGAATGAGTGTGGGCCGGCTCCGTTGATGAAACATGGCTCCTATCCACATGCCTCCCGGTCTTATTCCTTCGGGTTAACAATGGATATGTAGTGGGTGGATGGAGCTGTGGGTGGTGCAGCGCAAGCCACTCATGGTCCCTCTGTAGGCGCAGGCGTCCTGTGGCTGGCCACAGTGACAGGCAAATCCGAAAGCGTATGCCGCCAACCATGTGCTTTTTCCATAGGTTACACTATTACCGCGGTTAAGTATTTATATGTAATTACTGTTAGAGAAAAATAAAACGCGTAAATTCATTAACACGTCTCACTCCAAAAAGATGTTGCATCATACTGATAGTTTTGGTGGAGTCGACTCGCAAGCTGGGCAGGTACGGTGACATAAAATTGCATTACATGAAAAGAAAATCTTAAATGATGAGCAGGTAGAGGAAGTAGATAGTCTTTGTGATAGGTTACAACGTAGTAGATAAAGAAGCTTGTTTAGAATTATGGAGTTAATGCTGGTACAAGCGTCTAGGTGCTTCATGAAAATAAAGTCCACATGGAACTCTCTAGTAATCCGCTGCATCTACAAATATGCTTGATGGACCGTAAAATCAATGTATAGTCTAATTGTGTAACATAGGGTAGTTAAAGAAAAACATTAGAGCCATTGCGGCAGTATACGTGCAGTCAAAAATCTAAGTATCAGATCATGTGGTATTGAAAGTAGTTTAAGCCAAAGTGCATTAAGAAAACGACCATCTGCCTTAAGGAAACATTCCAAAAGCGTGAATAAACCAAGCTAAGTTTTAGGATAAAAAACCTCGAAAATTATACTGAAACATCTGGTTAGTAACTGACCGCATACCACCAATGGAGAAGTGGCCCCCAAAACAACTGTAACTTCTCAGCTTGAAGAAACAAGATTGTTAAGTGACGACATTTATTAGAGCTCAAAATCAGGAATCGGATGAGGACAAAAGCACAGGTTCATCTAGATCATTTTGAAAAATTGCAAGCATCAAATCGGTTAGAGTTACGCACCTTAATACGACCTCGTCAACATACTTCCATTCAGTAAAGATAGATGATATGGGGAACTAGGCTATGTAGAAAAAATATTGTGCATATGGGGACGGCTGTCTGCAAAACGTCTGCCTGAGAGCGATATAATGCCTTCGCCCCTATTAATCTGGACGAAATGAGTGCGGTTGATGAAGTAGCAGCTAAACACGAGAAAATAACTTGTTGGAATCCCAAGTTGCAGAGAACTGGTTAAGCAAGACTGATCAGTTAACGCTACCAAAAGCATCTCTTTAGTCTATAAATCTGTGGCAAAATGCCCGGTTATTTACATTCAGGGCAGATGCTCGACATGCACATGGTAGGACACTGCATCCAGGGTGGAGCGACCATGTTTGTAAGCAAACTGTTATATATATATATATATATATATATATATATATATATATATATATATATATATATATATATATATATATATATATATATATATATATATATATATATATAGATGGGCGGGATAGTCTATGGTGCGCTGAGGCTGGTGGTGGCTAGATGCTGACAGATGGTAAACCCACTGCTGCTACTGTTGCGCCATAGTCACATGTCCTGGGCGCCACCACATGGCGACCGCGGGGTGGGAGTTGGGTTTCGCCCTTCTCCCTGCTAAGATCCAGGACACCAATTCGCATGAGTCGGCTAACTGACGATGTGCTTGACCCGCTGCCTTTCGGGTGTTCATTTAATCGAAGGCTTTGGCTGAGGACCCGAGTCGTTCTCCTGTCAGGTGTGGCCGCCCTGGCAGTATCCTAGTCCATCTTTTCGGAGGTTAGGAAGTGGTCGATGGCCCTCTTCCCGTAAAACCTCGCCATGGGAGATAACAGGTTTACGGGTTATAAGCTCACAGCTCGATTGGCGTAGAGCACGAGTGCCACGCATTGTCTCTGACGGTGGCAGGACACCTCAGGGTGCTCAATGGTTTGCCACTGCCCGCCACAAGCCAGGCAGCCCCTGGTCAAATTGGTGCAAACCCGCCAAAATCCACCTGCGTCTGGCCGTGGTCGCAGGTGCGTACCCAATTACGGTCGCAAAACATATGATAATTGTTCCAGAACCTCAAAGGCTGCGCGTGACAGCAGTCAATCAGATCCCCATCTGTCTCTGCAATCACATTCCCGAGCTGGATCTGCTCCCCACTGCCTTGAGGGTCAGGCTATTGAGCCAAAGGCTCCGGGTGGAGTCCCTCAAGCAAACCTCCGAAGGACAACGACCACCTCGCGTGCGATTGCCCACCAATGCAATCGTATGCCTGCGCTCAAAGCACTCAACATCGGGTGCTGGAAGGTGCGCACACTACTGGACCGGAACTCCAGCGAGCGCCCGGAGTGACGCACTGCACTCGTCCCGATGGAGCTGGCGCGCTACCACATCGATATTGCGGCGCTCAGTGAAACTCGGCTCGCTGAGCAAATTACATGAAGCAAGTGCTGGCTACACATTCTACTGGGTGGGCAACGCCGCCTCAGCACCACGTGAACATGGGATCGGATTTGCAATATCCGATCGCCTCCATTGCAAGCAGGTGGGTGAACCAACGGGCATCAGCGCGCGACTGATGACTGTTCGCCTACGACTCTGAAGAGGTAAGTTTGCTACTTTTATACACACATACGATCCGACCATATGTTATCCTGATGACACGCGTGATCAGTTTTACACTGAGCTATCCTCCGTGATACGGTCTGTGACGAGGAGCGACCGACTATTTCTGCTGGCTGATTTCAATGCATCATCATCATCATCATTACACGTTAGCTGGAGGTGGAAAACACCTCAGCTATTGTGCCGCAATACAAAAGGCAAGAAAAGAAAAAAAACAAACAGTGGCACGCCCGCTGAGTCCCCAGTAACGGATGGACATCGTTCCGGAGAGCTAACAGCTGGCTGCCGTAAAAGAAAGTCATATTATGCCTAACGATTGAGATCGTGATTGGAGGGGGGATGCTAAACAGGAGGGGGATGGACAAAGGAACTCACAACACAAACGCCATTGGGGCCGGCTCCTAGCCATATCAGCAAGTGTGGTCCAGCCAAACGTGTTCACCGTCCTTAGGACCCCAGCCAGGCAGTCGGGATGCACCAACCGACGCCAACTTCGAAGTGAGGGTTTTAATTTCTCGCGACCAAGTCATCGCTTGGCCTCCTCCTCTTCCAACCGCACACCCGGCGCGCAAACAATGCACGTCGCGCGAGTCGGTGTGCTGGCATGCGCAACACGTGGCCCAGCCATCGGAGCCTGGTGCGTGATATAATCGTGCTGAGCGGTTCACTCGCTCTTCCTGCACCAAATACGCGACGTCGAACACGCTCATTGCTCACGCGGTGTTCCCACCAGACATGAGCTAAGCTGCGAAGGCAGCGATGATCGAACGTGACGAGTCTCTTCATGTCTGTCGACCTGATGGGCCAGGTTTCACAGCCATATAGGAGAGTTGAACGGACGGCTGCGTTGTAAACTCTGCCCTTGAGGGCGAGAGTAATGTCGCGTCTGCGCCACAGGTGGCGGAGATTGGCAAAAGCACCTCGAGCTTTTGCTATACGGTTCGTAACCTCATCTTCAATCCCACGGGTGCTAATATAGCTGCCCAGGTACTTGAATTCCTGAACGACTTCTAGCAGATCACCACCAAGCGTTAGCGCAGGATTGGGTCCCTGCCAATCTTGGAGAAGTACTTTGCATTTTGATGGAGCAAAGCATAGCCCAAAACGACTGACAGCAGTGCTAATCGGTTCAGTGCTGTTTGGCATGTTTGGGAGCCGTCACAGATTAGGGCAATATCGTCTGCATACTCCAAGTCAAGAAGTCGCTCACCAGGGAGTAGCTCCACACCTTCTAGGTCGTGTCCAGCGAACGCTGTTTCCATGACTTCATCAATAGCGAAGTTGAAGAGGAAAGGTGACAGCGGGCATCCTTGTCTCACACCGCTGGTGATACTGAAGGGTGGCGAGAGTTTGCCATAAACCCTCACCCTGCCCGAACTATGTGCGTACAGCGCTTTGATAATGTTTACATATTTATCAGGCACACCTTTCCTCAACAGACAGTCCCAAAGGGCACATCGATCGACTGAGTCGAAGGCACATTTTATGTCAAGAAACACGACAACGGTGGGTCGCCAATAAACATGGCGGTGCTCTAACACTTGACGCAATGTGAAGATGTGGTCGATGCAGCCCCGACCTCGACGAAATCCGGCTTGCTCTTCACGAATTTGGCTTTCACGATGCGCGTTGGGCGCGATGCATCAGCGTGGACAGATGTCATCGGTTCGCATGGCATTGGTTCGGCGAATAAGAACGGTGACAGGCTGTTCTCACTGTGTGCCACTCACGGCCTGACGATCACGAACACTCGGTTTGCACTGAGTGCGAGTGCTATAGCAACTTGGACGCACCCACGGAGTGGTCATGCTCACCTGCTCGACTATATCATCGTACGTCAGCGTGATATGCGTGAAGTGTGCATGACACGTGTACTGCGGGGAGCTGAGTGTGGCACTGATCACAAATTGGTTCGGAGCAAACTGTACATATATTTTCGTTAATTCAATGTTTTGCCACTCCCGCCGTGCATCGGCGTAAATTTAACATTCTCTCCCTCGGTACTGTGGCGAAACGTACTGAGCTGGAGAAGGCGATGGCTGCACGCCTGTGTGATGTGAACTGCATAGCCACAGTGAGCGACCTGTGGCACCACATTCGCAACCAGGTGACAGCTGCTGCCGAGGAGACCATCGGACGCGCAAACTGTAAGCGGCCTCGATTGGTTTGATGACAACAATGTGACGGTTGGCGCATTGGTGTCAGAGAAGAATGCAGCATTTGCTACACATATTTCAGAACCCAGTGACTTGGGGAAGAGTAGTCAGTTTCGCAAACTTCGACAGCGACTGACCCGAGAGCTCCGTCGCATTAAAAATGCATGGTGGACGGAGAAGGCGAAGCAGATGGAATGCTACGCCGAAAGCCGTCAACACAAGGAATTCTTTGACTCCATGAAGGCGGTGTATGGACCGAGATTGGAGCCAGTGTGGACACTGATCGATGGTAGTTCAGGCGCTACCTGCACACAGAATGCAGAAATAATGCAGATCTGGCGGAAACACTTTGACTGTCTCTTGTATATCGTTTCAGACATCGACTGGCCTACATTGAACGGCCTGAAGCAGCACGATTGAAGACGAATCTGGCGGATATGCCGACACTGGATGGGACGCAGAGAGCACTTGATCAGCTGCGAAACGGCAAATGTGCCGGAGGTGACGGGATCCCACCTGAAGTATTGAAAACACGGTGGACCCGCGTGGTTGACTGCGCTGCACCAATTGGTGCAACGCGTATGTGGATTGAGGAGGAGGTGCCTTGCTGAGCTGAAGGATGCCCTTGTGCTACCACTGTACAAGGGTAAAGATAGCAAGCAATGTTGCACGAATTATCGTGGCATCAACTTGCTGAGTTGTGTGGGCAAGGTGATCGTCCGAACCCCGCTCAATCGCCTCGTGAGTCAGGTTGTGGAACTAAACGTGGCGGAAGAGCAGTGTGGATTCCGTTCGGGTCGCAGCACTATAGATATGGTGTTGCGGCTCGTCAGTTGCAAGAGAAGTGCAGAGAACGCCACCAGCCATTGTACTCGCTTTTTGTTGATTTCACCAAAGGCATTTGATAAGGTGAAACGCGAGGCATTGTGGCTGGTGTTGGGTAAGTTTGGTTTCCCGTGTAAGCTTGTAAGTTTATTTGAATGTCTTCACAGTGGTATGCGGACGAGGGTGCAACTGAGTAGAGAGGTCTCGGACGACTTTTGCAGTTGTCAGTGGTGTGAAGCAAGGCCGTGTCTTAGCTCCTGCCCTGTTTAATATCTATCATCAAGATATGTTGTCTTGTGCTTTTGATGACGCTTGTGCTTACGGTGTTCGTGTGAAGCACCGTAATGATGGTGGGTTGCTAAACTTCCGTCGTTTCGGTGCGAGAACTCAGCTTAGCATTGGCACGAAGCTGATGGTGTACAAATCCATGGTACTGTCCGTTCTTCTATACGGCAGTGAAACGTTGGACCATGTACCGGTCGGGATGTGCGATATCTCGAGCGGTTCCATCAGCAGTGTCTGCGACGAATTTTGCGGATCGGTGGGGGCGACAGAGTTGCAGTCACGGAAGTGTTGCGCCGAAGTGGGATGTATGCAGTGCAACGGCATACTTTTACTGCGTACACCTGAGATGGCTCGGTCATGTGAGCCGTATGGATTCGACGCGGATACCGAAACAACTTCTTATACGGCCGCTGAGTATTGGGAAGCGGCATGCTGGGAAACCCAATGTTACCGTACCAAGGACATGATTATAAGTGAGCCTCACAACCGTTTCCTAATCTTGATTGCAGATCATGGGAATCGGAGGCAGTTGATCCGCGTGCATGGGCGCGATCTAATCACGAAGACAGTTTGCTGGAAGTGCGGAGAGGAAAGCCCTCATGCATGCAGAGTAGAAGCGGCAAGTTGCGGAAGCGGCAAGCATCGAATGGAAGTTCAGCTAGACATCCATCGACATCGAAGCGCATGGTGCCCTGTCGAACATGCGGTCCGCGAGTGCACTTTAGGCCCAGGCAGGCCTTGTGAGAGCCGTGAGAAAGGTTCAACTCGAGACCACTGCCCGAAGCGACGGACGGGGCCGCAGTGAACGTAGGCAGAACCGGTCGCAGCGTTTGTAGGCAATGCTGAATTCGCATTTTACTAACCCGCGTGCTTGCATGCTAGGCTCTCATATTCAGGTGGTGGGTTTTCAGTTTTGTCCCAATACCTTTTTCATTTTCATTTAAATAGCTTGTGGGCCATGAGTTAGGACCCTTTGGGGCACACTAAAGAAACGGACGACTGAGTTCTGCAGAGAACATTTGCTGAACCGGCGCAGCGTTTTGTAGGACACGTTGAAATTCGATTTACTAACCCGCGTGATTGTCAATGCTAAGTCTACATTTATTTCAGGGTGGTGGGGTTTACAGTTTTTAATTTAATGCTTTTCTTACTCATTTAAATATCTCCCTGTAACTCAATTCCCAGTAACTTGTCACAACATCGCCTAAGCCAAATCGTAGTTCGATTTCCAATAAGATTTCTTTTGTTCGTGGCATTCCGTGTTACTTTACTTTTCTGGACCTCGCTAACTCCTTAGCCGAGGATTTGTTTGTAAACACCCTATTTCTCATATGCTCACATTAACTTTAGGTTTATTGTCCACTGTGTTTCCTTATGCATTAATCCTCGAGTTTTTCTCCTCTTTTCTCTATCCCTTTCTCTCTCAAGTTTGATTGGCTGTGTGTTTTGATATCCCCAGAGTGTGGACTGCGCTTGATGTGCCATGTTGACAAGGTGCCTTACCTTTGGTCTATTACCCCCACTACCTCGTCCCATTACTTGGCTCCAGGAGACCAGTTGGTCGTTGCTGGGGGGGGGACGGGGTGCACGGTCCTTGTGGCCGTGTTAGGCTCGAAGAGTGGTTCCATGCACTCAGTGTGGAGCGGACTACGGTCCAGCCACCGCCTTGTGTGCGCTTGATTCCCCAAATACAGTGTGCTTGTGTTTGCCTGTGAAGGAGTGTGGGCCGGCTCCGTTGATGAAACGTGGTTCCCATCCGCATGCCTCCCGGTCTTATTCCTTCGGGTTTACACTGGATATGGGGTGTGTGGTTGGAGCTGTGGGTGGTGCAGCGCAAGCCATCCATGGTCCCTCTGTAGGCGCAGGCGTCCTGTGGCTTGCCACAGTGACAGGCAAATCCGAAAAATCCCTAAGTTGATTGTTGCGGCTCCTGAGCTTTCCTGTTTCTGTGTTCTAACACATGTATTATTTCGCTATATCTCAAAAACATTCTGTCATAACGCATCCTTAACACTGTCCGCCACCAAGCACTTATAAAGTCCCGATGAGATGAAACTAATGCTGTGCCTAAAGTGTCCCTATAAAGTTGACAGTGTATGTAATTATACCTTTTGATTGTGTCCTACTGAAGAGAGAGATAGAGTGTGTGCCTACTCTTATCACTACATCCCGACCTCAAGTATTGTACGTGATATGTCTGACTCGCCTCAGACATGTTATCTGTCTGTGACGAGCGTGCTACAACACTGTATGTCCAAGAGTATCTGCATGTGTGACTACACAGCACGCTCCGCAAGCTACAGATGACTATGTGATTACTGTGAGAGCTCTGTCGTATTAATCCTTGAGAAATGTCGCGATCAGTCGCCCGTGTGTATAGATGTAACTGCCAGAGATCGTCTACAGTAACTAGTACTTGATTTGTTGATTATCTTGCTCGCGTGGAAAGGAGTTATATGATGTTGTGTCCAAGAGAAGTGATGTGATACGCGCGAGCAGATCGTACGTTGGTGGTCGAGTGATTAAGGTGTAGTATACTGAAACATACTCAGAACTCAATTGTCTACGTCGCCTAATGGCTAATAGGTTGTATGTGCCTTTGTATCTTCGCTCTCCTACACCAGACCTTCATAATCCTAGATCTTCATCAAGTCGCGTAGTTGCATAATTGTGCAGAAGATGATCACATATATTGTTGACTCTTCGTAAAGGTTCTGTGAGCGCTCATGGTCTGTCAGTCTTGTAGATGTTCAGCTGATGAGTATAGATGCTGGATAGCTGTCTGTTTATCGCTTCTTTTAGCTCAGGATTGGTACGCCCACGCTTATCAGCAAGAAGCTTTTTAGAACGTGTGTATCTCACGATCTTATATGTGTGTGAGATAGCAGAGCAGTGTATCAGTTATGAAGGCGTATGATCCATGGTATGCAATTTGTATAACTCTGAATATCTAGATATCGCTAAGATGAGTATGCTCAACAGGTCAATATCTCTTAGAGGAAGATATGAGAGATGTATGCACGTGTCATGTCGAATAAGATGTCGAGGTGACTCTCGAGATGATTGCTCTAGAGCAGTCTTTGTGTTGTTGAGAGACGAAAGTGTTGTGAGAGAAGATATAAGAGAGGGTTAGATCATGCCTAGAAAGAGAGTTTGTGGCATGTGGAGGTGGCTAGAGTACATAGTTCGTTGAGGCAAATATCGTAGGAGTTTCGTAATATTTTCTAGCCCCTGAACGCTCAGCCGTTTGTGCAGAAGTGTACTATCTCGAATTATGAATGAAGAAGTCTTGTACAGCTGGAAGACAATCAGACTATGAAGAGCGTTGGTACTAGGTCTCTGAATCGGGATTTGACTCTATCGTGTAGAGCTCTCAGAGAGCACTATTCGAGTTAGAAGATTATTCACTCTGAATGGCGTGTAGTAGAGGTGAGAAAGAACTGCAGTATGTGAGAAGTTTGTGTGTGAAGAGATGTGATAGGAGCTCCTAACTTGGAAGAGTTAAGGTCGATGCTCTTGTCAGTATGTGATCAGTGTTGTGTAAGTCGACAGAAGAGTTGCTGACTTGCGAGATACTCTTGACTGCTTGTGACTAATTGTGTGTTCAGAGTCAGCGAGAGAGTTGAGATGTTAGAGAGCGAGAAGTAAATGACTCACTCTCCGCTGCATAGAGAGAATGCCCCACACACACCAACAGAAGATACAGAGGAAGCAAACCACGACAAACACGCATTAAGAGAAAATACGACGCCAGCTAGGTAACTCATGATTGGACGATGTTCAGGATTGGAGAA
>CALYDF020010262.1:0-10131 GCA_944474145.2 Dicrocoelium dendriticum
CTTGTCTGCCACATAAATTATAGCTGATGAGGATGCAAGTATTGAATCAGACGACGAACAAGAACGGGATTCTACAGACGTCCAGAAAGAGCCATTGAATTTGTTATCCAACGTAGACTAAATTGCAGGATGCAAATATTCTTAATTTCTAATAAGTCTGCCGCCAGGAACGGCTGCTCACATCGATTAAAATTACAGCCAAATACAGGCAAGAAATTGTGGATTTTACATGTAACAACGCGGCTCGGATTTACCAAGTTGCCCATGAAGTACCCTGTAACATTTAGATACAATATGCTGCCCACAGCCTCGGTCTTGATCGATTGATTCAGTTGGATTTAAAGGAACTGAATACGTTTTGTGAATGTACTAAGTAAGAACTTGATTTGGATGACGAAATCACAATGTGGTCAGTATGTCTGGCTATGATAATGAGACGCTCATGAATTATGTGAATATATCTAAAAGGAGCTTATACATACACTTTATATTTAAACTAGACACCATGCTATAAGATGCAAGCGCATTTTTCAGTATGTACCAAGTCAGGTCCTTCCGGATGGACTCGGTGCGTTTTGCTAGTCAGCGGGCTAATTTTTGGTAGGTTGCACCTGCCATTAAGTACCACTGGCCGTAAATAGATATAGGTAGAAACTCGTCACATATAGACTCAATCAGGCAGCCACCACACACCCGGAGAAGCAATGTACCTGCGTTTATCGTTTCGGAAATTGTCAGCAGTGCGTATTCCATCGGACACTGTTAGGACTCGAACCAGCAACGGGACTGTTGCCCTTCCGTGGTTGAGACCACTGAGCTACGGGGGACAGTAAAGACCAGCGCAAATAAGTTACTAGATGTTATATAGCGCCGCTCTTTATCCACCGAGTTACACGTTACTGCCGTGCACAGGACAGGATAGCCCTCTCACTAAGCGACCAGCTTACCAACCTTTATCCGACAAATTACTTATGGCATTATAAGCTGTTTGGTCTGCGTACTGAAAACATAGGAATAGTAGGGGGTTGTATGGTATTGGTGGAAATTCGTCACATCTAGACTCACTTAGACAGCCGCCACACGCCCGGAAAAGCGCTGTGCGCGCGTTTCATTCTGTATGGATCGTCAACATTGCGCATTCGATCGGACGCTGGTGGGGCTCGAACCCGCAACTCGACTGTCGCCAGTCCGTGGTTGGGCTACGGGGGACGGCAACGACCGTTGTGAATAACTTACTAGATGTGATATAGCGCTATATTAAAAAATGCATTCAATTTGGCCACATACACACATACGCGGTTGGTGGCACCAGATTTCGGATTTTCCTGTCACCATGGCCAGCCACAGGACGTCTGCGCCTACAGAGGTACTATGAGGATCTCGCGCTGCACCAACCACAACTCCAACCACACACCTCTTGTCCAATGTAAACACGAAGAAATAAGACTGGGAGTCAAGTTGATTTGAGCCAAGTTTCATAAATGGAGCCTGCGCACACCCCTGCAAAGGCAGACACAAGCACACTGTAGTTGGGAATCAATCGCACACACTGCGGAGGCTGGACCGTAGTCCGGTCCACACTGATTGCATGGAACCACTCTTCGATCCTAGCGCGGAAACAAGTACCATGCACCCCGTCCCCTTCAGAAACGTACTAGTGTCCTGGAAACAGTATGGATGAAGTAGTGGGTACTAGACTGGTAGGAACCTGGTCAAAATGCAAAACAAGCCTAGCCACACAGGGGATGTCAAGCAACAGCCAAATTCTTAAAAGGACGATGTCAAATAAAATTACTCAAAGTAAGCATACTGTATGCTGACTTCACTCTTCAATAAACTAGCAATGTAATAATTTGGTTATCAACATACCCGTGATAAAATGAAGGCGGCAGAACAGACCTCAAGCGTGAATAAAAACATAACGAAAGTAACTAATTTCGTTTAAGCTAGCTGTTTTATGAAGCAGAATATTTTTCAGATAGACACTAAAATTAGGTGACAACATGAGTAATAATAAAATACAACAAATGGATCCTATGAAATATAGATCCTTGGCACGCAAGCTCGCGGTTAGTAAATCGAATATAGCGCAACGAAAAACGCTGCGGCGGACCTGCTTGCGTTCGCAGCAGGACTGTTCGTCGCTTTGATGCTGGTCCAGATCGACGTCGTTCATGGATCACTAGACGTACCTGACTCATGAACTTGCCAGTCACTCGAAATAACGATTTCAAATAAAAGATATTGAATAAAGTAAATCTATATGACGAAATAAATACTCGCTAAATGAGTATATGGAATAAATTAGCAGCAAATCCCCGATTCGTACAAAACGTACGAAAGTTATTTAGACAATGCCTCAAGAAAAACTTATCCAGGTTTACGACAATTAGCACGAACGACGTGTTTCAGTGGGCAGAAGATTATTTGGTGCGCAGGACAAACCAAATAAAGTGGGAGGAATTTTATCAACATTAATAAACCTCGTTGAATTGTTGCTTGGTATAACCCAACTGCGGTGAATACGCATTAAGAAGGCAACATGAGCCCCATGGGCAGAAAACACATACTTAAATATCCACCAACACATAAATCTAGCTTGCAACTATTTAACTTGTAACATGTGTGTAATTCTTTTAGTATGACCTTGATCATGCCTATAGAGGCTGGCCTAACCGTGTCGAGCATATACATTTTTATTTTTTTAAACGGCAGTTATGTCATTTGCAAAAGCAAAAATCCAGTTTCCTCTAGAAGGTCATAAACATTCAATATTAAACGCCGCATCAGCTGCGGCAACATTCTATAAATGAAGCGAAGCTTCTTTTATGTTTTGATATTGAGAACCATATGATCTTTTGGAAACAGCAGATTAATCCCAAAAATATACACTGAAGGACTTTTCAAAATGTACTCTCCAAATGATGCCTTAGCACAGTATTACCTTTTACCAACACACTAAGGAGCATCAAAACATTATATGCAATTATTACACCACATGGAGTTTGTCAAATATTGGTGACACTTTTATTAAGTTGACGATCTTTCCATCTCTGGCGGGACTGCAATTGGGATAGAAAAGTGGTTCCAGCGAGCATTCATTAATTACTGAAGTAATGCACTATCATATAGTCTGAGGGAGCTATAAGGACAAATACCTATCAAATACCTCCGATCCTCTTACACACCTACAAATTAAGATGGCTTTAACGACGTACTTTCTCATATCTTTAGACAGGACCACAACAGCGTTCTAGTATTTCCATGAAATTCTCTGTCTCAAGCAAGCAAATTTGACAAGGCAAGTTTTGCCGGTCCTCAGATAAGAGAGATAATCACAGACAACCAATAAAAGTTCTTGCAGTTGAGTGACACAAGACAAATACGAATTAAATTTGCCTCTAATTTATTGAATGTTGAAATGTAACTTAGAAGCAATTGGGTAGAGGACACGTCACATCCGTGGAGAAACACGGGGGTCAAGAAGCAAGGAAGAATGGTATTTCTTTATTCAAAGCTGGATTCGTTCCTTAACATATTCAGCGTTATTCGTGTGGAAAATGGCAAACTTTCATTCAACATGTAGGAACATTGGGAACATGACACCACCGCACTGATGGCCGACTGCTGGCGAACAATCGTCAGCATGTTACCTAACTACTACAAAAGGCAGCTTAAAAACCAAAGTGATTTCAGGGTTTCACTTCTTCTAGTTACTACATTTTTATAAAAAAATATATTTTAATTCAGTTCTTGGTGTGAGAAAGCGCTGTGGTTTAACATATGAACAATCACCATCATCATCATCATACACGTTAGCTAGAAGTGGGGAACACCTCAGCTACTCTGCCGCAATATAAAGAAAAAAGAAAAAATGCAACTGGTGCAAGCTGGCTGAGCTACGGGTAACAGATGGGCATCGTTCCGGTAAGCTACCAGCCGGTTGCTGTGCACCGAAAAAAATTATTACGCAAAATTATAAACGGTTAAATAATGAGATCGTGGTTAGAGGAGGAGGCTAAGAGGGATGGGGTGGGACAAAGAAACTCACATTACGAACGCCACTGGGGTCGGCTACTAGCCATATCAGCAAGTGCGTCCAACCAAACGTGTTCATCGTCTTTCGGACCCCAACCAGGGAGCCGAGACGCTCCAACCGAGGCCAGCTTCGAAGTGAGGGCCTGCATTCCTCTGGACCAAGTCATCGCTTGGCCACCCCTCCTCTTCTTCCATCCACACCCCCGGCGCGCAAACAACGCAAGTCGCGGGGGTCGGTGGGCTGGCATGCGTAACACGTGGCAGAGCCATCGGAGCCTGATGCGTGAAATAACGGTGCTGAGCGGTTCATTTCCTTTTCCTGTGCCATAAACAAGGCGTCGAACACGCTCGTTGCTCGCGCGGTTATCCCACCAAAGGTGAGCTAAATTACTAAGGCACCGGTGGTCGAACGCAACTAGCCTCTTCAGGTCCGCTGCTTTAAGCGGCCAGGTTTCACAACCGTACAGCACTGTCGAACGTACTGCTGCATTGTACACTCTACCCTTCAGGGTGATTGTGATGTCGCGCCGGCGCCATAAGTGGCGAAGGTTAGCAAAAGCGCCCCGAGCTTTTGCTATACGATTCGTGATTTCATTTTCAATCCCACGGGCGCTGATACAACATCCCAGGTAGTTGAATTTTTGAACGACTTCTAGCTGATCCTCACCAAGGGTCAGCGTAGAAGGCGGTCCAGACCAATCTTGGAGAAACGCTTTGCACTTCGATGGTGCGAAGCAAAGCCCGAAGTAACGGACAGCTAGTGCTAATCTGTCCAGTGCCGCTTGGCACGTTTGTGAGCTGTCACGCATCAGGGTAATATCATCAGCATACTCTAAGTCAAGAAGTCATTCTCCTGGGAATAGCTCCACACCTTCTAAGTCGTGTCCTGTGAATGCAATTTCCATGACTTCGTCAACAGCGAAGTTGAAGAGGAAAGGTGACAGTGGGCATCCTTGTCTCACGCAGCTGGAGGTATTATAGGACGACGACAACTTGCCGTTAGCCCTCGCTCTGCCCAAGCTCAGCGCATATAATGCTCGGATAATATTCACATATTTCTCGGGCACACCTTTCCTGAGTAGACAATCCCAAAGTGCATGTCTATTCACCGAAGCGAATGCACCTTTGATATCGAAGAACACGACAACGGTGGGCCGCCAATATATGTGACGGTGCTCCAACAACTGACGCAAGGTGAATACGTGGTCAATGCAGCCACAACCTCGACGGAATCCAGCTTGCTGTTTGCGAATCTGGCTTTCACGAGTGCCAGTCATTCTATGAAGTATGGCAGATGCAAGAAATTTGGAGAAGATGGAGATCAGATTGATTCCTCTATGGCTGCCGCATTCCGATCGTGAGCCTCCTTTGAAATTTGGGACTATGATGGAGCGGCTTCAGTCGTTTCGGACAGTTTCCTGCTCCCACAGTATAACTAGTAACTCGTGTAACTCAATCACAAGAGCAGGTCCCGCGAATTTGAAGAGGGCTGGAGGAAGGTCGTCAGGTCCCGCGGCTTTATTTAACTTCAACAGTTTGATCCCATGTTCGACTTCTGAGAGAGAGGGTGGATCCAAAGAAACAGCCCACGGAGCAGGGCGATCAGTGGCCAGCAAGAAACCTAACAATTCCGACCGAATAAATTGTCTTTTATAGTGCTCAGCCCAACGTTCCAGGCGTTTTGATAAGTTGTGGATAGGTTGTCCACTCTCGTCACTTATAGTTTCACTAACACCAGGTCTCCTGCTGCTTGTTTACGGTATAAGACGGAATAAATCACGATGGCTACCAAGGGCAGCGGCCATTTCCATCTCTGTTGCACGATGAGACCACCAAGATTCACGGTCTCTCTTCAGGCTAGCACGGAGTTTTGCCTGGAGCTCTTTGCGAGCTTCATTGTGTTCGCTTCCAGCCGGAATATGCCGGCGAGCATCTATAAGTTCCAGAGACTGTGAAGTGTCCCAGTGTTCAAGTTGGCGATTAGACATACCACATGAGGATTTACCTGCTGCTAGTAAGGCCAGTTGCATATGAGACCAGTGAACTTCAATTGCATCCAGTGAGCGTTTATCCAACTCGCATGACAAGGTAATGTGAAAGGCGTTCAGAACAGCTGGTTTCACCAGTCTGCTGGTGTCAATGCGCTCACAACATCGTTGCGGGCGTCCGCCAAATCGCATCCGCAGGTCACCACATACAAGTGCATGATCGGTGTCCACACCTGTGCTCCAAATCGAGCGACAATTCTGGACGCAGCCTCTCCAGCGGTAACTGATAGCAATGTCATCGATTTACGTCCATAGCTGGTTCGAGGCTGGTGGGCGCTTAGTCACCCTCCGGCGGGTGCTGCATCGGAAATTAGTGCTCGAAAGAAATAAGTGAGCATCCTCACACAAATAAAGTAACCGCTCGCTGTTATCATTACGGGAGCCTATGCCATGTTGGCCGCCCAGATGCAGCTCATCTGTGGATAACTTTCCAACTTGAGCGTTCAGATCCCCTGCCAGCACTACAGTGTCCGAGCTTCTTCTGTGGCGAAGGAGCTCGTTCAGTTGACGATAGAAGTCGTCTTTTACCGAGTCATCACTACAGTTTGTCGGTGCATAGGCAGGGATAACGAATAGACACCTGTTAGTTCCACGCGACTTCGAAGCTTTGAACGAGCCAGCCAATCGGACCGCACACCTCCTGCTACTGATTGGAATCCAATCAACCAGAGCAGCTTCAGCCCAGGGACTCAGGGCAATACCAACACCAGCTTGGCCGGTGCTCGAAGCTACATCGTCACCGGATAGGCGCAATGAGAAAGTGCAGCTAGTGTCACCTGAAGGGGATTGCAGAGTGAGTACAGAGCTCGAATCTTGCAGGCGAGTATCCGATAAGCAGCAGATATCGATTGAGAGGGTCTCTAATGTTCGGGCAAGGGCTGCATGTTAACCGATCTGAAGCAAAGTGGGAACATTGAGGCATGCCAGTCTGAAGGAGGATCGTGGGCTCCAAATGGAAGCAGATGAACTGGGTTTGACCGCTTGCTTGGACATGGGCCTGTTGAAAGTGCAGGAGAGACGCTCTGCGTTCACCTCTTAGTTGAAACTAAAAGACAAACGACTATTGAAGCAATGTGGGGAGGGCCGAGAAGTGAGGGGTTGAAAACAGGGGGGATAAAAGTAAATCTGGAACGGGACGATAAGGGTGAAAAAACGCAAGAAGGGGAAAAAGAAGATGGGAAGGCTTGAGCAGTAGCGTCCAAACCCCTATCCATCCTGCTTGATGCAGCAGATAGGGCACCGTTAATAATCCTCTGCGGTGGCCAGAGCATCAGAAATTTGTTTGAGGAAAGGTTCATTATATTGCGTGGGCAGGATACTGTCAGGTTGCCCAGGCCTAGACAGGAGAGCGATTAGGGTTCTCAACCAAAGCCTTTGGTTCAAAAACCTGGCCGCAAGGCAGCGGGTTTGGCACTGGACTACAAGAAGTCTGTTTTAAGGAATAAGGAGCCACCCTCATTCCAACCACCAACCTGGAGGACCAGGAGGCTGAGTTTGTCTGGCCACTAACCATTGAGCAATCTGGTATGAGTGGCTCTGAAGATGCAAAAGCACCAACCAGTATAGCTCAATGGATCACTAAGGAACACAAGCCATCGCACCACGGTGGACATATGAACATTAGCCAAACTTGAATTCTGATTGTCACATCCGAGTTAAGCACACAAATTGACAAATATTGACAATATTACTTTTGATAACCTAAATTTGGTAAAATCATTTTACGATATTAAAAATTATAACCTATGAACATTTGAGCTATTTTCTCAAAGTCAGCGTAAGAGTGATTGGAAACCCCACGAGTCCTCATTTAATAAGATGCCATTAACACCTATACTTCCATCAACATGGCATTGCTTAGATATCCACCGGAAAGCTGACTTCGTCCATTTTCTATCAATAAATTAAAAATTTATTTGAGCTGGTCTTTCGTGTTTCGTGGTGGTAAGAAATGATTCAGATGCTTGCTTTTTCAGAGTATCTGCGCTTTTCATGCTGAATGCTAATGGCATTGCTTCTGTGTCCAATTAGCCGGAATGGCTAAAAACTTATTGAGTGAGAGGGAGACAGGTGCGCAAGCGACGCAGAAATAACGACAAAAGGATTGCAAAATATATTCCAGAGTGTGGGAGGTTGGGGAAATGGCAAATATTCGTATGGGCTTTAAGGATGGACTTATTCAAACCATGTTGCTGGGCATCATGATTTGCCAAGAGTATTGCATTTGGGATTATGTTGTTAAGTAACTCGAAGAGGACACCTCCTTGAAAGGGTTGAGTGATTTACATCCACTTTCGACACCCTCGCCGCCGTTTCTCAGTCTAATGAATGCGCACCACATATGATTAACACCAAGATGAAACAAACTACGGTTAAAATTCGGGCATATTGTGCACATCGGATTTTGAATCCCGCTGGGAAGAAACATCACACACGCAAGCAGTTTTTGATGAATAACTTGGGTTGTAGGAGTGGCATCAGAAAGAACAAGAAAATTAAAACAAGTTCGCGTTACACTTGGCCCAATATAAGGGAAATTGTTGTTAGAAATCCATAGTGTTAGTGCAAGAAAACAGGACGATGCAGAAAATAAAGAAGGAACAAGTGGAGAAGAAAAAGTATGATAATAAAATGCTTTCTGGCGGGTAACTTTCAGGGGCTTGTCCGGTTCTATAAGATGGATAGAGTAAAAATTAAAGTAACAAGCAAAGTTAAGTGAACTGTCCGTTTAAGTGTCTACAAAGATAAATTCCATTTTGCGAAAAGAAATTTTAGAAAGGGGATTGAATATAGGCATATTGAGTAATATGGAGAGCAGTTACAGCTCAAATACCATGTCTCACTAAACAGGAAACCGAAATGACAAGGTTCACACATGCGCCGGTTCTCTGGCTGATATAGTTCGCAACGCTAGTTTGGATTCATCCATGCAAATGAGACGAACACTGTTGTATATTTCTTAACCGCCAAGTTGCGGAAAGGCCACTGAGCACAATTTTAGGTCGTCTTGGTCATCCTCCGAGTAAAACAGACAATATCAAGTAAAGCAAGCGGAAAATTTTGTCATCAAGATATTTTGAAAAGCCATAGTGTAAGCACAAGGGAGACTTGTGGTAGAAGTCCATTCCATGTTCGGAATTCGCAAAGTAGCATACATATTGTCAACAATCCAGTCGATTTTAGTGCATGGCCAGTTTGAGCTTGCGGCTTTTAAAAGTGGTATTTTGGCAAAATTGCAACAGGTCGTGAACGGCGTGATTTGCGTTAGTCAGTGATATGTAAACTACAATAAAGTCTCCTCACTGACGCCGATAGTCAATACTGCACAGTCACAGGGATTGCAGTCTGCACTTATGTAGTAAGTGTAACAAGCCTATAATGACTTTGGTCACCCAAACTCGGGTAGCGTTAATTGCATCAACGTCGTGGTAGTGTCAACCATGCCAGGCGTGGACCGCGTATATAACGTGGAGGCTCACATAGATGTTCAGACATCTGTAAGTGTCCAAATTGCTGAGTGGATGTTTTTGCTGCCTTTTTGGCTCGTTTCGTGTCGCATGAGACATATTGCAATATTATCGCGAAGCCGCTTTTAGGGCACGCACATTCCAGCTGCTGAACCCAAGTATATAACCAACGGCAAACTGACAGCGTGTGATCAAGATTATGCATTGGGCTGAGTATAATAAAGTGTTCTGGTTTTTGGATAAGCCCTTATTGGCCCCGCCAATTTTGCAATGCCGTGCCGAAAAAACAAATCATTTTACTAGTTGAACGCATTAATAAAAGTTTAAAAACTGCGTTTCAAGTGGTTCAACACCATTTTGAATAATTAGAAAAAACTTCGCTTTATTCCTGGAATGACTGCAATAAAAGATTGCTTGCCTAATCCACATAGTAAAAAATTGCAACCATACAACACAAAAAAGCTCAGTACCATTTAAAAATAACAGCAGAATTACGGAATGCTACGCATATATCATACGACTTGTAAACTTTAACACAGTAATATCACAGATAACCACATTATTATGGCGCATCATAC
>CALYDF020010263.1:0-10131 GCA_944474145.2 Dicrocoelium dendriticum
TCAAAATCTCTCTCTTGAAGTTTTTGCCGTCAAGTTTGGCCTGGAAGCATTTTCTAAAGGGATTGAGTAATAAAGCTTTACCCTGTTCCCTCAACAATTTATCGCTGTCATCAATAAAGATTCTTTTGTCAGACGGTCCCGACCCGAAATTGAAATAGAACTCAACCTGATCCTATAGAGATAGGCTCTCGCCTAACGAGCGATCTGTTTATTGTACCAGCAAGCAATCTATGACTCCCTAACTGTAACTCGACGTTTGAGTGGCTTTATTTACCTGAGCCGAAAGTAAAGCAAGAACTGAGCGTCCTGTACCCTGTTACTTCCCACTTTGAATTTTCTATCTGGATTCTCACCGCCATGCATTCGTGTGGGGATTGATTGTCTTTTGTCCTACACAATACCCCGTGAGTTCGTTCCATTAAAATTTTCTTGGTAGTTGTTGTAATTGTGGTTTTAGCCTTGGTTTTGGTTTCGCCACATCATGGTTCATTTTCATCCCTGCGTCTGGCAATTCTATTGTTAAGGTTTTACATTTATATATATATATATATTTGTCCATCGCTTTTTCACTGTACATCTCCATTTTCATACATCATTGTTGTTCCGTGTTTGGTCATGTCATCATCGGACACTTCTTATAGTGGAGAGCATAGATAAAGTAGAGCAGTAGAGAAAGGAATTTAATGCGTTAGATGCTTATCTTGACGCCATAATGTATGTTCGCGGTTGGAGGAAGAGTCTATTGCATTGTGTTCTCTTCATCTGAACATGAAATCGATTTGCCTTCATGGTGTATGTTTGGCAGAAACCTGCTCGCATTTATTAGATGAGGGACGCCTGGTGCAGTCTCGAAAATTGCTTCCGGACAGGGTGTTGCTGACGACGACAACCTGCAGAGGCTCATTACGGCAGAGACTGAGAAAGGAGCAGGGCTTTCTCATTGAAGCATTGCGAGTAAAAATTGACGTGTTACATTCACACTTCATGCATTATGCGCAATTCACTGAAGTCGGTATTGGTAGGCAGAGAAATGTGCTCATTTACAACTGATAACAGCAACAACAGCAGCACATCAGCCATTTGAACTGATGCTTCGCTGCCTTACAACCATGAGGACCCATGAAATAAAGAATAAGAAGAGGGAGAGAAGGGGGACTTACCTGAAAACCTTAATGCCATAAGCAAACATTCAGGGTTAAGGCGCCTACACTTTGTGTAGACAACATACCGTCACAAACATCTGGCTATCGTGCAAAGATAAGGCGGCATCGGCAAGATAGCTTCCTTGCGGCTTTCACGGCCACGCGTCATAATCAGCCATTAGGCCGCAACTAACTCAGCACCAATCACACTTTAAACAGACAATCCGATTAGAAGACGGCAGCAGACGCGCCAATGAGTCGGTTGCGAGCCATGTTCTGTGAAGTCTCGAGCCAAGCACAAGGTGAGTCACGTGGACTCCAGCCTGGAAGGCGAGACGGACCAACGGCACCCAATTTGGTTGTCAGTGACTTAATTTCCCGTTGTCAAGTCAACTTCTGTCCACCTCGAGCCTTGCGCCATCCGACACCTGGCAGACTGAACAAGGCCCTCCTAGGTAATCGGTGACCAGGCATACGTAGCATGTGCCCAAGCCAACGTAACTTATTCAGTGCTATCTGTCGTTCTAGGGAGGTTGCATGATTATCACTACCTAGTAGTAGCCTACGCACATCAATGCAATGCGTGAGCTGATGTCAGTTTCTATGCGCCCATTATTGCTGATGCGGCTGCCAAGATAAGTGAATTGATCAACCACCTCGAGTTCGTCGTTAGCATGCGGCAAGGGGTCACCAAGTGGCTAAAATCAGAGGCGACTAGGATAGAAGGTGTGTTCAGGATATACTTCACATTGTCGGTATTCCGCCGCTCGTTGGCATCAAAAGGATCAATCGTGTTGATAGTTGTAAGAGTTTAATTGTGCTGCACGAGAGGGGCCATGCAAAGCCGATTTTGGTAGAGTTTAAAAATCCGGTTCATCGTGGTCTACTTCTTAAACCAGCGGGCCTACTGATCAACCGAACAAATGCACGCTATCAGGTGGCCCCCGATAAGTTCGCTTCCAGAACCAAAACCAGCTCACTAATAACTTTAAATGATACTAATTTGGTTCTCTTTAGTCAGCTAACAGCGGCCTCAATCAAAACAATTCGGTTGCATCTTCTCTAACGGAAATTTTGATAGATGGAGCACGTAGTCAACTTCCCCAGCTCCCATCTTGCCACCGCACAGAGGGTGACTAGATCACAGCTTAATATTCCGGAAGTTGCTATAGAAATACCGCTCTTGCATGACTTTAATGTTGCGTCATTGATGAATTTGGACCCTGTAGAAATTCAAATTGCAACTGAGTGATCGACCACGACTGAAGCGGCCATTTTATTGGCAATGAAGACGAGTTCTTCAGCGGCCTTGATTAGTTCAGAAGCCGAGCTTAAAGGAATACTTTCTGACAACTCTTACAGGCGCGCAAAAGTCCCTCAGCCTGCTGTAAGTGCGAGACTTATGTTCAATAAGACCAGGTTAGCTCGCATTAGAATGAACAAATGGGTTGTGGCCGGGGTCCCTGAAGCAACTAGAGCAGGTGTCGTCAGTGGTACTTTGTCTCCGAGGGCCCAGGTTGAATTCCCAGCCAAACCTACTGAAAGTGTGGCAAAACACGGCGTACTCCCTCGAGTCCTAGGCCCGAGGGGAACTTTGAAAGTGCGGCTAAAGGTGGAGAACAAATGCGGCAAACGCTGCTGAATGTTTAGTACACAGATTATTGCAGCGTACAAAATAATTTGCGTGGAGTTGGCGATGAGTTGTAGAGCTGCCGACGTTATTGCGGTCACTGAGACCTGGCTCTCACTAAATGACTCAATTAAGTCTTACCTGTTAGTCGATTTCGTGAGGTATAAAACAAACCGTCATTGGTATCCAACTGGGGTTGAATGCTTTTGCTTATAAGGCGTCACCACAGTCACTGGGAAGCTCTGTTTACCATGTGCACGCAAAATGTTCAAATTATTTCTCGTTCTCTGAGGGTGCAGGGTAAAGTTGAATTGTTTGTGTTTGTCGCAGCCCGTCCCCAACGCGAGGAGAGGACAAGGAGCTTAGGAATCCACTAAAACGAGTTGCGCCTTCTGCGCCAAGTTTTGTGATCGCAGCGACCTGAACCTACCACATGCCGACTGGGAGCATGCTGTCAATAGCGCGGGCACCTTGGAGGACAACTTAGTACAATGGGTACAGGAAAACGCCCTTGCGCATCACGTCAATTTTCCAACAAGAACTGGTGGCGAGCGGATCCAATCTTCCTTAAATGTTGTGATTACCAATAATGGTTCCTTGTCAGCCATAAATGTTGAGCCTCCTATGGGTAAGAACGATCATTTCGTTCTTCTTCATTTGCGTGCCGCAATTCTAAGCTGAATCCCGACTGACGCGGAAACTAAGCCGAATTAATACAACGCTTTTGAGGGATAGAGCCGCACACGTTAGCTGCGTTCCTTAACAAGTGGAAGCAACGCTGGAACAGAGGCGGCGCGTGATCAAAATCGGCCTCACGCAGTTGCCAGAGGAGTTTGCTCTCCTGCGCAGACGCCATTCAGATAACCCTCGCTGGTGGTGCCGACGTATTAAGCTGGTGTTGAAACGGCGGAACAATCATCATCATGAGTCCTGTAGTTTTTGCAGGTGGCTTGAATAGAAAAGAAGTCGAAATTTGGCGGTCAACGTGCAGAGGCAGGCCAAATACTCCTATGAGCTTAGGCTGGCGCAAAACGCAAAAAAGTACTCAAAGCATTCTTACAGCTATGTCCAGTCTAAACCCTCTTTAAGGGCAGTAGTTTGCGACTTAATCACAGAAGATGGGCAACAGGCTGAAGGAGACATTGATAAGGCGTAGGAGATGCTGTGTGTTTTCCAGAGAGTTCATCGAGCGGACGATGGTTTTTCAATACCGTTGTCTTCGCATCACATGAGTGCACAGTGGACGAAATCGGCATAACTGCTTCGGATGTTTTCCTGGTATTGAAGGACTTAAACCCATACAAATCACCTGGCCCCAATAATGTGCATCTCGCTATTGTTAAGCCGATTGCCGACGTACTGCAGCTTCCTATTCTTGAGTCGTACAACTTCTCTTGGTGAGGGTAGGATAGCACATGACTAAAAGGAAGTGTTGGGTGGGGCCTGGGATACTAGTCGGTAAGCAATGACGCGCAAGGCGTGTCAAATACGATAGTATAGAAGTCGGAGGCGACTGAACACGACGCATATAGTGCAGGCTACAAAAATAGGAAGCGAATCAGACAGAGCGAGAAACGTGCAGCGAGGTAATCACCAAAACGGTTTGTGTCAACGGACGTGCAGTCAGTAAAACAAATAGACGTTTCGAAGGTTAAAACAACCGTAAAATCCAATGTTAAGAAATGCTGAAAGAGCGTGTTTTTCGGTACACTACATAAGCGGTTGTAGTGGCGATAAGTGTGGCACTAAATCTTCAACCAATAACTACCGGCCTATTATTCGGACTAGGGTTCTTCTCAAGTATCTAGAGATCATTAGGAATCGAATCTATGAACATCGTGCTGCTAATAACTTGATCCGAGCAAGCCGCATGGCTCTGTCAAGAAAAATTCATGTCTAACCAATCTGCTGTTTCCTTGATGAAATGACTCCATGTTTCGATGATGGCATACCAGTAAAAGTATGTTACCTTCACTTCAGTAGAGTTTTGGATTCGGTGAAGCACGGTATCTTGTTAGAAGAATTGCCCTCGTTTGGAATCTTACCTCAAGCGCTTTCATGACTGTCAGCATTCCTTCATAGTAAGACATTCCGTGTCAGGGTGACGTTATTTCGACGGCAGACACTACTCACAGTGGAGTTCCCCAGGGATCAGTACTCGGTCCGTTGCTAATTCTCATGTTTATAAATGACATGATCCTTCTACTTGAAGACCCCTGCTATATGTTTGGTGACGACTTGAAGTTCGTCAGCAGGAGAGACAGGGCTTCTCTATCTAAAGGTTTTGCTACCGTTCTTAATTGGTCAAATGTGTGGGACTTACCACTAAACACAAGCAAACGTCAAACCCTAACCCCGCGTAACGAAGAGTTTAAAGGGTATACATCTAATGGGTCTCTAACACTGCTGCATGTCACCGAGACGCGTGACTGTGTGTCATCGTGACGAGTGACTTTAAGCCCTCGGCACAGTGCAGGCATGCGACTAATAAAGCGCGACAGGAATTATTTCGTCTCAGGAGAGTTCTGAATTGTACCGAGCCAGAGGACTTTCTTTCCTTGCTCAAAGCTGTGGTCAGATCACACCTTAACTACTGTGTTCAGGCCTGGGCACCCTATCTGCAGAAAACTAGTATTTGTTTTGAGAATGTGCAAAGACTGACCCCCAGACGGGTTATCACATGAAGATCGATTGGCAACCTTGGATTTGTGCTCAGTGGGAGGACGCAGATTATGACGTGATTTAATAGAGACGTTTAAGATCATGAAACATCTCAGGCCAACCGATCTGTTTGAACTGGCTATGTCAGACAAATCTCGGGACCATTGCATGAAATTAAAGCTGGAATTAAGAACCAGATTCTTTGCAAAACGGATTGTGCCTGTTTGGAAGAAACTTGGTTCCTTTAAAATGTTTTGGAAAACTGGTAGCTCGGGTTGATAATTCAGTTGCTCATTTGTTCGCCGAGCTGCTAAATTGGTTTGTAAACCAATTTATCAGCTCGGCGAACAAATGAGCAACCAAACTTCCTTTCTCTCTATTAGCATGCGAATCTGTGGAGGAATTTGAACGTAGCCTAGACAAACATTGGCCGGTTCTGTTTCCAGAATTTCCTTGAGCTTCAGTGGCTGTAGCTAATCTCATCATTACATACTAGGGTGTTGTTCGTCTTGCGCTTGCTTCTGTTCTTTCACTATTATAGAGTCAAGAATATACTATCAAGTCGCTGTGCTGGGGGCTCTTTTTCGCTTACTGGCACACGAAACGGCACGCTCGTTAAGCGGAAGCTTGTTTCGTCCGTGGATCCTCTCCTGTCCTGCCTTCAAACGCCGAGGAAACTGCGTCGCTGCAAAACTTCCTCTTAAAATTTCCGATTTCCCGCACAATCGCTCCATGTTGAGAGTGAACGAAACGTATTTCGATCCTGTACATAAGACTAGCGGTGTCCCACAGGCATCCGTCCTCGGCCCCGAACACTTCAACATCTTCATTAACGATCTGTCCTCTGAGTTTTAAACGGATTGTTTGATGTACGCCGATGATTTAAAGAGGATTATCCAAAGAGGTATCTACTCTACAGGGTGATGATCGACTACAAGAAACTTGATCTCCTGCACAGTTGGTGGATTCATTGGCGCTTACCGATTAATCAAGATAAGTGTTCCGTCCTGCGTATTGCGGCTCTTGAACAATTCGGATCTTACCACTTAGCTTGTTTCTTGCACAAAAATGTTACTTCAGAGAGAGATCTTGGCGTAATTATCTCCCCAGACTTAAGATCCACTCTGGACACCATGAAGAGGGTTGCCGCTGCCTACAGGATGTTTCACGCCATTCGCTGAGCCTACTGCTGCCTGACGCTGGAATACTTTTGACTCCTGTTCACCTCGCAGGTGTGCCTGATTCAAGCAAACGGCCTTCCTGCTGCCTACCCGCTTACCAAATTTGAGCATGACATGACTGAAATGGTCCTACGCCGTTAATCAAAGTTTGTGGATGTTAGGCGACCTACTTTATCCCCTTTGGCCTCGACATTTGAATCTGTTTTCTTTAGATTACCGTCGTCGTTGCGGGGATTTGATTTATACAAGTAGTATCCTCGGGGAAGAGAGTTGCAGGAATTTTTCCATCTCAAGGTTGGATGTTCGACTAGAGACCACCGATAGAAAATACGCAAACCAAGAAAGCTCAAAGAACGGTCCATCCTTGCTCTAATCACTCGCGTTATGAATGACTGGAACCGGTTACCGCGGCTCGTTGCTGATGCGCAGCCGGAGGATTGCTCCAAACGATTACTTGATTCCGACCTGTTGAATACACCGGGACCGCGTTGCTTCAGCTACGAGTGCGACAGCCTCTCCAGAGTTTCCGTTAAGTAATGACACGACCACCGGAGCAATGATCGGGAAGCGATGGAGCTGACAAGGGATCTCCCTCCTGCTCCTTCCTACCAATGAACCTCGAAGTGCTGGGGGTCCCTGCCTGCTTACCACCACACGAAACGGGACACTCGCTAGGCGAAGGCCTGTTTCTACCTGAAGAGCAGATCACTCGTTCTTACTTCAAATAAACTGGCCTGGCAGGGATTGCTGGCCAGGAAAATGAAGCACTAATTGGTTGGATAGTGTCAAACGGCCACTGTTTTAGGGATTTAACATCTCAAGCAGAGATATCAAATGACCATACAAAGATACGCATAAAAATGAACATTCACAGGATAATCCTATCGTTGCTATCCTAAATGAACTTAAACCTCTGGTAAAGCTGCTTAGGTTAGGTCAGGTACAGCAGACGATAGAGGCTGTCGCCTAACGTGTCCTGTTTCTTGTGCAGGTAAGTGAAGCTGCCCCCGGCACTTCGACATTGGATTGTCTCTTCTAGCTTCTGCAAAAAGATGAAGCAAGAACTAGAGCAATCCTTGCACTTTCATGTGTCAACATCAAAATACACTATATATTCCAGTACAATTACAATATCTCTGGAACAAGGATAGACCAACGCTTATCTGAGCCCCTTTAGAAAATTTCTACAGACTCACATGCCATCAAAACAGAAAAAAATTTATTCCAGACGTTAACTACACGGTTCGTAAAAATTTTGCCCTGGTGTCCAAATGAGCTGTATGATATTTGAGCTTCAGGCGATGCCTGCGCAGGTGGTCCGACATAGCTAACTCAAACAGATGAGTGGAACCAATACCACTATGTCTCTTAATGATCTTAAACGTCTGTATCAAATCGCCTCACAACCCACGTCTTTCCAAGGAAAACAATCCCAGGCTACTTAGACGATCTTCGGACGACTACCCCCGTTGACCTTCGATCATCATGGTCGCAAGTTTTTGAATCTTTTCTATACACATGGCGTCACCATAGAGACACGGTGCCCAGGCCTGAACACAATACTCCAGATGCGGCCAAACCAGCGATTTATGTAGCGACAAGAATACTTCTGCTTTAGTGTTACTCAGCGCCCTCCTAAGACGAAATAACTCTTGTCGAGTTTTATTGGCAGCATGGCGACACTATGCCGAAGACTTAAAATTGTTCATTAGGACGACGCCTAGAGCACGGGCTTCATCAGTATGCTGCAATGATAGGGATCCCGCAATGGACTGCACTACTAATGGCAACAGCTGACATTTATTGGCATTCAGATGTAAATCCCACTGGCTCTACCAATTCACCACAGTGAGGATATCTTTAGACAATCTCGCTCGGTTTCCCCTACTAACTAGCTTAAAGTCACATGCGAAGATATAGCAGGGATCTTCAAGAAGAGGAGCCATGTCATTTATAAACATACTAAATAGCAATGGACCCAGTACCGAGCCTTGGGGGACACCGCTGAAGGCATGGCCCCCACTAGAACTCGCTTCCCCAACCCTGACTCCGAATAGCCTTCCACATAGGAATTCAGAGCCATAGCAATATTTGAGGATGCAATCCAAATCATGTCAGCTTCTCTATTAAAAAACGATGATTCACTAAGTCAAAGGCTTTAATGAAGTCCAAATAGCACACCTCTACCGACATCCCACTATCCAGACATCGGGCAATCTCAACTAAAGGGCACAATAAATTGGTAAGACAAGACTTCTTTTTAAGAAAGCCATGCTGTTCAGCTCTAATTAGATTATTCTCATTCAAGTGCCTGCAGATCCTATTTCTGGGAAGCTTTTATCAAGCACTTCAGCATGTTACCGGTCAAACTAACAGGTCTGTAGTTAAGAGACACCGACTTAAAACTACCCTTGTGGATGGCAACAATGGTCGCCTCCTTCCAATCACGTGGTAAATTGTCTTCCAGAAGAGACTGGATAAATAACTCGGCCAAAGGCTTAACTATGGCGGGGTATACACTATCAGGACCAGCTGATTTGTAAGGGTTCAAAGTGGTAAACACTGTGAATCCCTCTGATACATCGAGAATAATTTATCGTATGGTGTAGGTACTTGAGGCGTGCGGCTGTGATGTAAAGGCTGACCTACTATCCTTCCGATGAGGAATTTGGTAGCTAGGTGAGATGATGCTCAAGGTGCAACCGCCTGAGCGCGAAACACCACCTGGTGATGCGACTTCCTCAGTTTACATAAGGTTGTGCAGGCAGGGGGTGAAAACCCAAGATGTCCACAGCGCGTGCCACACAAACTGCGGCGCCTACTTCAAACACCTCATCATGTCTTCCAGGGGTACAGGTCGGGGAGGCGGGCATGAACGTTGAGCCACGGGCTTTTCCGCCTGCAGGACGATAGAGAAATCGGAACATAACTGCCCGTACTCTTCAAACCGGTACCAAAAGCGTCAAGAATGACGGGACAAACAAGCTGCAGCGTAAGACGCAGGCTACCGTTACTTCCATGTCGTCTACTAACCAGCGCAAAGTCTCGTTGCCTGCGCCTAAACCGGTTGCCGTTCACGCAAATTCTAAAACTCGTGGGGTAAATACACCCCGTCGAGGTGATTCTATCATGGATAACAGCGTGATATTCCGTAACGCAGTGGAATCCACTGCTGCACTTCCTGTCGAACGTACATTGGACGACCTACAGTGATTTAAGATGTGCGTAACAAAGCTCCGTCCGCCTGGATTTCCCGGTTTTACTGTCAGGAAACTCACTAGATTGGGTAACATCCCAGTTAACGCCCCAAACCCTCGACCGCGCTTAATTCGGGTAGTCCAATCCACCCCGGATGATCGCAAAGCGCTGTTGCGGTTTGCCTTCAAACTGAAGGGTACCAATGTCAGCGTTCAGCCAGACCCCCATTAGCGGATAGGCTGAAGCTAAAACAGGCTATTAAGGACCTCAAAACCAGGCGAGCGGCCGGTGAACAAAGTCACCGGTTGGTGGGTTGTCG
>CALYDF020010264.1:0-10130 GCA_944474145.2 Dicrocoelium dendriticum
CCTGACGTATTAAACACGTCGGACCCTCGTTGCTGAATGCACTGCCCCATTTGGTGCAACGCTTGTGGATTAATGAGGAGGTGTCTTCCTAGCTGGTGGATGATCTTGTGCTACCACTGTACAGCGGCATAGGAAGCAAGCGCGAACTATCTTGGCATCAATTTGCAGAGTTGTGTAAACAAGGTGATTGCCCGAATCTTGCTCAAAAGTCTCGTCAATCAGAGGGTGGTACCAAACGTGGTGTTAGAGTAAGGTGGACTCCGCTCGGTCCGACACACGATAATTATGGTGTTTGCGGCTCGTCGATTGTAGGAGAACGGCAGAGAGCCTCACTAACCATGGTACCTGCCGTTTTTGTTGCTTTCTCCAAAGCATTTGATACGGTGAGACGCGAGGCACTGTGGCTGGTGCTGGGTAAGTTTGATTGTTCGCGTCATTATATAAATTTACCTGTATGTCTGCGCAGTTTTATGTAGGCGTGGATGCATCCGAGTGGACGAACTTTAGATGACTTTGCAGTTTCGTCTGGTATTTCGTAGAGCTTGTTCTTTGCACCTGCTCTTCATAATATGTATCTTCATGCAATGATGTCTTGTACTTTTGATACTGCTTGTGATTACGGTGTCCGCGTGGAGCACCGCATTGATTGTGCGTTGCTGAACATCCGTCGTTTCAGGGCGAGAAATTTTGTCTGTGAGACAACTATCTGCATGTTGCTGTTCGTTGGCGACTGTGCGTTGTTTGTACATAGTGCGGCTGTTGCAGCACCTGACTAGTGATCTGGATTAGACAGTGTATAACTTCGGGCTCAAATTCAACAAAAACATATTGTTGGTATTTTCCAGCATTGAAATCGAGGATGCCGACGAAGTGTTGGAAACTAATCCGATTTTGCTACCTTGGAGGCCTGGTGACGACCGACCTGCAGATGCGGAGCCAGCTACGCAGCCTTGTGGCTGCTACATTTGGGAAGCTGTAATGTAATGCGTGAAAAACCATCGGCTCTCTGTCGGGACGAAGTTGTTATACAAGTCCACCGTGCTATCAGTTCTATACGGTAGTAAAACCTGGACGCATTAACGGATGGATGTCCGTTAGCTGGAGCGCTTCCATCAACAGTATCTGAGCAGTTTTATCCGCATCGGCTGAATTGACCGATTTGCAGACACTGAGATGCGCCGACGTAGTGGCATTTATGCAGTAGACTGCATAATTCTGCTGAGGCACTAGGGTAGTCCGGGCTTATTCGCCGCAAGTATTCTACCCGGACACCGAAACAGCTGCTTTATGGCCTACTGCCTGTAGGGATGCGGCACATGGGAAAACCGAAATTACTTTACCAGGTCATGATCAATGTGAGCCTAGCACTTTCTAATGTTGATTTCTCGGTTTGTGAATCAAAGACGCTTGATCGGCGTGCTTAACGCGGTATGATCAAGAAGGCAATTGCCATGGTGCAGGAGGAAGCTCTTGTGCATGCATAGAAGAAACGGCAGTTGCGGAAGCTACAGGTGCCGATGTTGTACTCCATCGACGTCTAGCGCGTAGTGCTGTAGCATATGCGGCCGCAAGTACCAAAGTCAGGCTGGCCTAGTGAGCCACGGGAGGGGCCAATAAGGAACAGCATCGCAATGACGACACGTGTTTTTGAGAACTTAAACAGACTTGGCACAGCACTGGTAGGTATGCTGCATTCAATTTAATAACCAGGCGCTGGGGTGCTATCTTTTATTTCATGTGATAGGTTGGTAAAATTTTGACAATACGTACATTGTTATCACCGTAATTGAGACCTGTGTAATCTTCTACTTACACACGTGGCTTAAGCGAAAAATGATTATTTTATTCAATTTAGTTCTTTTTGTTTCATTTCTTTTGGATCTCTTTTTCTGTCACGTTGCATTTATCGCCAAACATTGAGAACCCAATAATTTCATATGCTAATTTAGCCAACCTTTACGGCGGCATGTTCCTTTGCTTTATTTCTTTTATTTCGTTTTATGTCGTCATTTTAGGTGCGTGAGTTTTGCTTGACAACACTAGTTTGGCTGCGCTTGACAAAATGCTCAGCGCTCTACTAACCAAGACCTCGTCCATACTGTTTCTAAGATACAGTTGATCGTTGCTGGATGGGACCTGGTGCACCTTCCTCTAGACAGTGTTAGGATCAAGGATTGGTTCCGCGCACTTGTTTTGTGTGCGGAGCCGGCAACGTTCTAACCACCGCTTAATGTGCGCTTGATTCCAAAAATACAGCGTCCTTGTTTTTGTCAGTAAAGGAGTGTCCGCCGGCTCAGTTGATGAAACCTGGCTTGCAGGCACATCCTTCTCGGTCTTATTCATTCAGGTTTACACTGGATACGAGAGTGTGTGGTTGGATCTGTGCTTGGCACATCGTAAGCTACCTATGGTCATTGTGTAGGCGCAGGCGTCTTTAGGTTTGCAATGGCTATGCGGTGTGAGGTTAAAGCTATAGATGGTGCAGCGGAAGCCACCTATGGTCCCTCTGGAGGCGCAGATGTCCTGTAGCTGTCACCGTTTAGGCCACAGTGACAGTCAAATCCGGAACAGTATGCCGCCAATCATAGCAGGGGTATGAAAAATTTGTACACCGTTATCTAAATTTAACTTTTAATCGTCACATTTATCATCGTGTTATTTTTACCAGAATGGATCACGGCTTGGTTGGCTTTTGGTTTACGAAACAGATATTAAATCGTATGGTTTTTCAATATATTTGTTGAAACCGTACGGAGTTAGCTTCTTGCGTGAGAAACCAACTAAGGCAAGCAAGCAGATTTTCAAGCATATCTACAACAAACTAATTTCCGCGTCAATATGACGTAAATGGCACATAAATACGGCAAATTCTCCAGCGATGACAAATTTGGGATACCTGGCAAGCTCAGCAAATAATCATTTATGTCACCAGTAACGTTACACAGTCACTCTTGACTCCTTAACATAGGAAGTATAATTATATGTTTGATCATCGGCATTTCGCTTAGTTATGCGGATAAGCGTGTTATTAATTATCACTGACAGGTGGACACAAAGCCGATGTGCCGACCATTTGCGCATGTTGTACGTTACCTAGTGCAATATTAACGGACTTTTGACTATGATACACTATGATTTTGCTTTTTATATGCTTTTTCCAAACGCGAAAATGTTGGCAGGATATCTATCGGTTTTTGCGAAAACTGCAAATTTTTTTTAGTCATGCTGTGATGCGCCTTGTAGTGTATGTTCCCTACGCTTTTCATCTCACATCGCCCAAGTTCGACGCAACCGACACTGAATTACCCTATCTATCCAGTAGATCACCAAGCGTAGGAATTATTCCATTGCGTTATCCTCCAAATCGTATTACCGGTTCTGAAGGAGATTTACAAGCTAGCCGACAGCATCAGCTGACCAATTTTTTCGTCGACGGCGATCGACCTATCCTGTTGTCGTGTCAGCCGCCATAAACGCTCCGGCCAGTAAATATGCTTGTAACACACAACGACAGTCTTCGGAGTGCTGCGTTTGAATCGGCGTGCAATTGAAACCAGTATGTAGTGCGTCCGTTTCAATTTCGTGTACGTTTGTCTTCTCGCGTTCCCTCTCACTCCACAGGGCATTGCGTGACCAAGTAGCGAAGTAGCCGAAACCATCCTAAGTACTAGGGTGCGCAACCAGCCAGTCTTAATAGTATCCAATCTAAACTACCTTAATGTGTATGGTAATAACACTATGACGAGTAGCAGAAAGCAGGCAGGTGCAAATCCAAATAGGCTGCAGTCGAATGGAAAATGCAGGTTCCCAGAGTGTAACCGAGTAGTCAACTTTGGTTTAGTTCACTCACACCGTTTTAAAGAATAAGCTCCAAAATACGCAAATTTTTCCTAGAGCATTTATGAGATCGAAACAGCTCCCATGATGATCTCTGGTTTTGTACTATGTGTTAGACCATCGCAAAAGTCAAAGGCACACTTCTAGTCGAAAAGGTGCGACCAAAAACACAAAGAACGGACGTTATGATTAGATCGCCGGAAGCGAGTATGCACCAGGATAACACTGGCTTCGAAGAGCATCAATGGTGCAAAGTTGCTTCGCTCAAGCCACAATTGATAGGTTCTTCAGTGCAGTTCTTTTCTACAATTTTAGAACGCCAGGCGAAAGCAGACCGTAGTTCTAGTAGATAAATAGCACTCAGGACCACGAAAATCAAGCACCACATGAAGCATATGTGCGATCAAATTTTATCGGAGTTCCCTACTTGTATCAATAAAAAGGATAAGAGAACCGAACCCAAATCTACTCCATCTGCAACCAAAGGTTCATTGGTCGAGTTCAAAGAACCAGAGACACAAGTCACATATGCAGAGATCTCTGCAAACATCCCTCAAGATGTTACTTTAAGGCTTCCTCCGTTAAAAACACCGATAACGCCAACAAACCTTAGATAATAATTACTTGGCAAAAAGCACAGGTGAACGATCACCTGACATTACAGTTTAGCAAAGTAGGGCTGCCATAATAACCACCTCCATCATTTGCACCAATGTCCCCGAGTCTGCCGCCATCACATTAAAGAGTAAATTAGCTGACGACGAAGACCAGTGGAACACATTGTGCACTTTGATGAACGTAATTCTTAAACTCACAAACCTACTGAGATTTACACATCACAAAAACTATACACGCTATGGAGAACTCAGAATTAGAATCGTAACACTGCAATCGGCCATTGTTGTGGAAAATGTTTTACTCTCTGCAAGTGCGCTGCAAAACGGATTTTGTAACTTACTCATCTATCTTGAACTTCCTTGTAGCATACGGCATTCGAAAAGAAACATCTCGGATGGACTCGATGAACTGGAATATATAAGCAAATTATTTAATTACAGGTCACCAGTAGTTCCTTCTTACGGTAATTATGAGACCTGTAAACACGATTTGGAACGGTGGTGATTAATTCCTGAAACGCTTTCCTTGGAGAACGTTGTGTGGCAAGCGCTGGAAAGGATGCATCTCTCAACAAAATAAAGCGGAAGCGGCCCAAGAATCGTAAAACCCCTGGTTCAGTCAGAGCAGACGGCGACGAAAGTGTTAAAACATCGGCGCGGACATCGTAAAAGCATTCCATTTGAATTACGTTTAAAAGCTGTTGAATACTTCCAACAACCAGACATGAGCCTGCATAAAAAACATACCTACTAGTGATAACGCAGAAGCATCTATTTACCGCTCGGTCATGAGATTCTGCAATGGGTTCGGACGATGATTGGAATGTACCTTGGCCAAACCCTTTTGCAAAAGACTCGTGATCATTATCCCAGCAAGAAAAGGATTAACTGACGAACTCAAAACAGTTGGCATTCTACCACAAGTTACTGCTTTGACGCACTGTGGGATTCTAGAGACCGAGCAGTTATCCTGCTTTTGAGTGTATGCGGGTGTTCACCAATCTGGCTGAATTGGCTGCAAACGTTTCATCGTCATGCTAAACGACGTCATCAGTGCGATTTATGCGGGCCACTTACCGATCCAAGTGATCATTGATCACTTGATTCGAACGTTACGAGTCTATTGGTCCACTTGAGCTGACCGTGTAGTCAGCTCTTGTGTACTATTAGCTAGAGTCCGCCTCAATGACATTCCTTTGTCCTTTTGATCTGGAGCGCTGTATTGTTTTTACCCTAAGTGCTTCATAGGCAGTATCAAGATCTAAGTGTCTGTTGATTGAGTTCTTTCCCGAGTACCAAGCATCGATGAACTCGCGTGCTTTTCGACTTTTTGCCTTGTCTATGATCCTGGCATTCTCCAAATCAAATTGATGTTTCTCGGCGTCCATATGTACCGACATCAGGGAGTTCTGGTCATGTCGGCGGATGGATAAGCTATGATCATGTAGCCTAGTGCTGAGCTTTCTTCCTGTCTGGCCCAAATAGTATGTGTTACAATTTTTGCAGTGGATTTTGTAAATCACACCACTTGTTTCTTCTTTGTCAAGTCGGTCCTTACCTTTGAAGAGCTTATCTCGGATGGTTTCTGTCGGTTTGTGAGCAACGCTGATTCCGAAAGATAGTAGCAGTCTCGTCGTCATCTCAGAGACTCCGTTTATGTATGGTAGAATGATTGTCCTTTTATCCGTTTCTGATATTTGTTCATGCCTCGTTCGTTTTATTGATGTTAAACAACGTAGAATGAAATTCCTAGGATACCCATTCAGTGTAAACATTTCGAATAGATGATCTTCCTTCGCTTTCCTCACAAGCGGGGTGCTGCAATGTGTCTGCGCTCTTTTAAATAGAGTTGTTACACAGCTGCGCTTCTGCACTGTTGGATGATTGCTGCGATAATTCAGGATTTGGTCTGTATGCGTCGCTTTCCGAAAAGCTGTTGTCTAAAGTTGTCCAGTATTATGTCTTTTTACTAAAACATCCAAGAACGGTAGCTGACCATTGTTATCCTCTTCTTTGGTGAAACGCAGACCAGCAAACGTGTTGATAATTAACTGATGTGTTTCTTCCAGTTTCAAGCTCTTTAGGATGACAAAAGTATCGTCCACGTAGCGTAGCCAGAGTTTAGGTTTTGCGACCGGGAGTGCGGTTTCCTCCAATGCTTGCATCACCGATTCGGCCACTAGTCCAGATATCGGTGAACCCATTGGTGTGCCTGTTATTTGTTTGTATGTTTGGCCGTTGAAACTGAAGTTTTCATGAGGCATCAATCCAACAACTCCATCATGTGGATGGCATCTAGTTTATTGTTCGTGTCAGGATTCACTTTAGTCTAGTAGTGTTGCCATTGAAAGCCGTAATTAGGTGATTCACCGCATTCAAGTAATCAAGATAAGTTTCATCAAAACCTTCCCATGCATCAACGGAATCCTTCCAACGGATACGAGGTAACAAACGCCCTGCGCACATGAGCTTTTCGTCGGAATCCATGCTGCCCCTCTACGACGACATAAAACATTTCCAAATATCCCGTGAGTGTTTCCGCAACGATTCATTCTATGACTTGAGCAGTTAAAGGAAGAAGAACGAGGTGGCGGTAGTTCGCCGACCCTGCACTATTGCTTCTCTTATAAATATGGCTGATTATTTCATACTTCCACACAGCTGGAACTAAACTTTCGTTTAAACAGAGTTGGGTAAACTAAGACAACGGTTCAGCCAAGTTCGTGGCGGCTAACATCAAATACTTGTGGCCATGTGAACTGTATCCTCATTGTGACATCAGTTGCTTCAGCACATCCGAGACTGTGATAAACTGGTGGCCACCATTTTGTCACTAGACGATAACAGTGCTTTCTGGAAAGTAAAAACACGTGATGTCAAAACTTTTTGTCCGATTCTTTAGCAATTTGCGCTTGCACAAAAGTGATATTGGGAGAAAAGATGTCAAACAAACTTCATTTATTTATGACCATTCACTTCATCGCTCGTATCAGCTCGTCCACGTCGCTTAATTGCGGAAATCATTCCGGAATACGTTGAGTTCCCTTTATATTCCATATTCAACTTAACAAATCCCGACCATGGTCCCGTGCCACATATTTAATCAAAGGTTGAACTTTAAGAAAACATTATGGCTCTAATATGAAAAATATATTTTGTGCGTGCTAAATATTCCTACGAATTAAGTGTCATTGCCAAATAGCTCATTTTCTAGATCCATCAGTCACAGCCGCGCGACAGTGCTTGATACCTAAGCTTCTCATAAACGTCCAATGGCGAATGTCTCGTAATCGAAGTTTTCGGCCCATTCCTATTGATTTTCTATCCTGGCATTTTCCTTGAATTGCCCAACGGCAGATCGTGCAGCGATGTGGATCCTGATATCTACCGGATTTATTACATCAGTCATTAGATTTCGTATTAAACCTGGAATAAAATCTTTGTTGTACACTACCTCCGTCAAAGTAAGCTAATTTTACGTTACGCGGTTTTCATTAGAAAGGTTATGCAACCGTTCATGCAAGTGCAATTCATTCTATGTAGATTAAAACATGCTGATTATAATGAACTATCTAGTTCGCTTGCACTCTTTCATCTGGTAAACGAGTAAATCAGGTATGTGTGCGGCGGTACCGAGATCGGCCAAAATGATACCCGTTAGACCAAATGTATTTAGCTGTAAACGCTGTGTTCCAGCTGTATGAAGTGATATGTACCCAAGCATATAAATAATTCATTAACAGAATCGGTTAATATTCTGCGAGGATACTTTAGATACCCATAAATATTTCACATCATTTTGACCACTTGGAATCATCATTACACCAGACATTAATTTTTGCAAACGCAGCAAGTGGAATGTGTGCAGAACAATACAATTTGTCAGACAACTGTAATCCGGGAACCCAAAGCACAAAAACGACATATTATGCCTAACAATTGAGGATTACCGATAATATTCAGAGGTGGAAATTCATATTCAATGCAGACGTTGTTGCTGCATGAGTTTGGATAATATGTACAGACACAGATGAAGCTCAATCCGAGATCATGAAGATGAGGGCAGTAACGACGACGATTAGGCTGTTGCTCATTAGTGTTTCCCTCAGCAATTTATCCGTTTCGTTTTTCTTAACTGCGTACAGCAACGACATATATACCATAAGGATACGTCAGGAATGCAGCAACCAAAGTCCTGACAGGTCTATTTATAGGTTACGCAAAATAAAAGCAAAGAAACTTTGATGTCATCCGTCCGCTTGGTTTAAAATACATTTTTATCCGAATATTGTTAGACATGTGAACATGGCATTAGTAACGGCATTGTACTATTACTTCTAAAGTGTTAGAAGATGGATTACGCAAATTGTTATAGGTCTAACCTGATCTTTCACTTAGACAACTTGTTTCTATTCCCCTGGTTGTTAAACTGTTGGTTTTACCGCCAACCAGAGACATGTTACTTCGAATAACTAAAATTAAAGTTTGGTTAGATGCAGTTCATTTGTCCATTCGATCAGTAACTATCTTACTATTGTTCTAAAATATTCATTCGATTCCCTATTTATCAATATTTTTTGAGAAATATCATTTCGGACCGTAAATATTTAAAGCCAAACTTCTATGAGTCAACGACGCACTTTGTATATCTTAGGTTTAACCTGGCGCAATAGATATGGGTGTATTGTCAATTTTTCTACATTGCTACACAGTATGAAGTAATCTATGAGTTCAAAGTTAAAGAGCGGACCAAATATTTGCATGCAAATGCCTAATTTTTTATCTGACTCCGAATGTTACCATAAACTAGCACGTAAATTAATATGTATCTGCACCCGTGATTTGCCCACAAGTAAGGTGACTTTACATTTATTCCGAACCAAATTAACTGATTTAATATTGCTTAACAAATTTAGATGACACGACTAAACTACACACAATAATCTGCCTCAACGGGGAATCGAACCTTGCGCTACACAGAAACATCCCTTAAGAAATTTAGATGAATTAACTAGACATCAGTGTATAAAACAAGCGCAGATCCATTCTCAGAAAATATTATGAATGAACAGGTCATATAATCTGTCTTTGTGTCGTTTCACTGGCTTGGTGGAGAGATAATTATTAACTCAGCAATTAATTATATGACATTCGATAGAACGCAATTAATTGTAAGCATATTGCAGCCACCAACCGAGTAGTTCCATAATGCGTTTATTTGTTGTGTAAGCGTGCACCATAATCCATGTTCACGAAAAAAGAGCCGTTCAATTATGTATCATATTACTTCAAGACTTGTGTTTTTTTTTTGTTTATCGGGACCTTCACATTCTCACCGCTGTTGAGGATTTGTTCTAAATTCTAATGCACACCGCTAAGCATTTGCAAGTGATATCACAACATCAAAAAATGTTATCGTCACTGTTTGTGTAACAAGCTTTACGCAAAATAACATGTTGCAGTGCATTTCACTTTTTGTCCGGTTGAAAGTGAGATACTTAAAAGGACCAGAAAATCTATCTTGTGACTGGATTGACTGTTCAAATGGTGATAGCTACACTAAACATTGCTTGCTTACTCGTCTGTGAACCGAAACAGGTTTCTAATGCTGTCGATTAGGCAGTAAACTTGGACCCGGCCGCATGCGTCTCAAATATTTGTCTTATTTTTAGATTT
>CALYDF020010265.1:0-10088 GCA_944474145.2 Dicrocoelium dendriticum
TCTCCAGGTCGCTACATAACTGCGGCATAAGTGTGCTAAGATAATTAACGAAAGTGGAACGAGGACGGCAGACATTGCGAAATGGCCTGATGGTCAGATTAGATACAGGTGGGTGGAATATTCAATACATCACTTTATATCCCCATGTTGATTGTACCACAAACTTGGATAAGATGACCCAGTTACACTTTCACTGGAATGTGTAATAGGTTGTCGTTGGTTACGGGCGCACCAAAACTGGACATCTGGTAAAGTCAACAGACATTTCTCTCCGGTAGCTTAAAGCTAATTAATTTCAATTTCGAACATTGTAGATGTTAGCGATAAAGGCTGCTTTCTTCCTTTGACGTGTTTTCCTTAGTGATGTGAATGTAAAAGGGACTAATGAATTATCGTTAATTTCTATGAGGACATGTTCTACAAATATGATGAGAACTTGACCATCTGACAACCAACTATAATTTTGATGCCGTGACATTGCCATCGTTAGCTTTGAAAATTTAATCGCCATTACATGTGATGTTATCTAACGGGTCACTGTGATTGGTGCTTACATTTCTTCCAGGGCAAAACATTTGCACACACATCTGATTCGCACACCATGGCAACGAGTTGGGTAGTGTAGGTGGACGTACAGGTTGCTTTCCCATAACCATCTGGAGATTAACGATGAGAGAACTCATCTTACCTATGGAAAACTGCTGTTAAATTAACGAACATGCTGGTAAAATTAGAATATGAAATGAGTTACATAGAATAACGGTATGTTACCAAACGTGAACAAATTGAAAGCAGTCTAGTGATCTTAGAGGGTAGAAGTCACGATTAAACTCCACACGAAAATCTGCCTCGACGGGGAATCGAACCCCGGTCCACGAATTTCCGGTCCGTTGCTCTACCACTGAGCTACCGAGGGCTGATGATTAGGTGCGGAATTTAACACGTGACTTCTGCTTGTTGCGCGACGTATTGCCAATGAGCTCACAGTAACTGTCCTGGTGTGATCGTGACTTCTATCCTCGTGACTTCTACCCTCTACGAAACTTACGTTACTCACAAACATCCTTCAAATAATCTACCATCGCCCTTTGGACTTCGGATGGACAGTTACTTCGGTCCACTGGCAAGTGACGAGTGAGTGAGCCGATCTGCAACACCAGGACAGTTACTGTGAGCTCATTGGCAATACGTCGCGCAACAAGCAGAAGTCACGTGTTAAATTCCGCACCTAATCATCAGCCCTCGCTAGCTCAGTGGTAGAGCAACGGACCGGAAATTCGTGGACCGGGGTTCGATTCCCCGTCGAGGCAGATTTTCGTGTGGAGTTTAATCGTGACTTCTACCCTCTACGAAACTTACGTTACTCACAAACATCCTTCAAATAGTCTAGTGATCCTTGCTTGCATTGCTCAGCATGACTTATCGTCCATGGATTTAACGCGTTCGCCTGCTCTCCTAGTAGAAAACGTCTGTTTATGGCTGACGCCAGTAGCCGTTGGGTAACCTTAGGGAGTACTGCATAAATTGGAGGACGTATCTCACGCCCAAACATGGCTTCCGCTAGGGATCTGACGCCTGGTATATCGGGTTTTTGCCTACCCTAGATTACTTAACAGGAACAGCTGTATGATATCCTCTGTAGGTCCTTTCGCCGCACCTTTAGAAGTGAACTTTTAATGGTATCCACGAATCTTTCTGCTTACCCGTTGGACTGGGATTGCCCCGGAGGCGACTAATGATAAACATTAATAATAATAATGTATCAGCTGTACGCCGTAACGGCGCTTCGCTGCCGCGTGGCCATCACCAGTCACGCGCGGGCTGAGTATACCGCGAGGACGCCCACCCCTGCGCGGATTCGAACCGGTAACTTTATGGTTGCAAACCAAACACGCAGAACACTCGGCCACCGGCCGAGACCACTCGGCCACCGGCCGACCCGGAGGCGACTGGCAATGATTGATACCATCACACTGGCCAAAACACCAATATAGTCGGGGAAGAAATTGCGAATCGTTTTCGGAAACCAAGGAGTTTGGTAAACCGAACTGTGTAAGTAACTTTTATAATTTTCCTGCTTTGGCCGCTGTCGTAGTTGTGCTCATCAGGTATAGTCCAGCCACTTGGTATACGCATCAATCAAAATTCAAAAAACTGGCATTGAACGTGACCACGGAAATCAATGTGAGTTTTCTCCCATTACTTAGAGGTTGGCATCCAGGTTTGGATGACTCTGTTTAGAAGTTTCGCTGTTTATGCACATTTGCTACATGTGGCGAAGCAATCATGGATAACGTTGTCCCTAAAAGAATGCCAATATACGTAACTTCTGGTCAAATCTTTCATCCGGGATATTCGGGGAAAATGTAGGTGCAAATACCTTAATAACCTTGACCGTGAGAAAGTCCTAAAGAATGCTCTGCATAATTCGTTAAACGTGACGGCGTTGAGCACCTCCCAGGTAGCTGAGCTGTTGACTTGGACTACGCTGATTTATTTATATTTATAAATATATATATATATTATTTATATTTGTAAATATTTTAGTACGCTGGGGAACGATGTTTCTCTTCAATAAAACCGTTGCACTTCTTGGAACTAAACTTTAAAGAGCTCTTGTTAGCATTAGTTTTGTTATTCGAGATCCTTGTGCAAGGATAAGAAAAGTTATTTGGATGATAATCTTCAGTATGTGTGCCATCTTTTAAGAAACACAATAGACAGGATGACCAAGGTAAGCGTTTTCTGTATCTCCTTTCAACTTCAACAACAGCATCCATGAAAAGTAAGCAACAGTTCCCCAATTTGCATTCCATTTGCTTTGGATTCCTCGGTAGTTAATGTCAGTAAACTTTGTAGGCACATTCGGCGTCTCGAGTCGATTGAGATAAGTGCTCGCTTCGTCATGTCTAGATAATTGAAAACGGAATAGCATGACTCAATTTTAGAATTAACAAATATCCTAGGGATGACTAAATTTAGACCGCATATATAGGAAGTATACACGTTCTTACGTAGACCAGTTGCGAAAGCTGTTGGCCGCCGAAAAATCTACGCGCTATGCAAACTTTATTCTTCACAAGTAAATGCATTTGAAAACCACAATGTCTCACGAATATGTATGCAGCAGAGCAGGATGAAGTGGTCGAGAACAAAAGTATTTGCTTGCAATTTCTCCTTCTGCATCGTTAGTGCATCACACGCTTTCGTTGTTGATACATGTTGTATATACAACGTCAGTACACTTTCGTTAATATTTGAATAGTATGGTAAGTGGACGAGCAAAACAACTAGAATAGCTTCATCTACTAATCAGAAGGTGGAAATTAAGGAGTGGCTAGTGATATTAGCCAATTAATTACGAACACGAGCATTAAAAACGAATTGCTTTGGTACACCTATTGGCGGTCTAATTCGGATACATTGGTAGTGTTTTGCATACTAGGTGACGAATGCAATAAGTATTAACCAAGAACTATTAGATGTCGTTGCAGATAGAAACCACAATCCAACACCGTCTATCAAAAGTTACATAAGTATTGTCATTAGCAACGTGCCTAGTGAGGAATAGGTAATTCAGGCCTAGTAGCCATGGACCAAGTAATTTCTTGCGGCGCTCCAGACTCCAGAGTATAGAGCCACTATGCACGTCAAAGGGCTGTGACTCCTTCATTTTCTACTTAGGCTGAGAAACCTAAGATTGCGCAATTGCTGTTATCAGTGCATAGGTGGCGACCTAATATTTTCCTTTCTTTGCCTCAGCTTACCATATCTCGGTCACAACACGTATTTGAGTGGCCACTTGGTCAAGCGGACCACTTGATGTACTCAACTAGAATGTCGTCGAGATAATTACTGTATTTTTGTCTACCATCAATGAAGCGCCCTTCCGAGTTACACTGATCCCAATCCAAATTGAGTTGTGTTTTAAAAAGCCCAATGACTTTGCGCTAACTCAAATACAGTGGAGGCAGTAATTTACTTATAAGCTTTATTTATACTTAATATTTTTAAAGCTACACAATCTTCCCGAAATAATTAACCGATCAATTGGCCGTGCCTGCCAAACAAATAGAGGACAGTTTTAGAAAATGAAATAAAATATGGCACGTGGTTCTTTTGTTTCTTTCTACACCAGAATTCGTTATACCCTATGGGCTCGTACCACGCACTGACGAAGAATATACCGTTGTTCTTTCTACACCACAACTTCATATTGCCCATGCACAAAAAGGAAACAAATCCGTTTCAAAGTGATGCGCTGTCATTTGGTACTCCACAACCTCTGCATCAAAGTCTTCATTTTTCCACCATAGAAAATGCAATACGTCTCGGCCTTTCTATGGTACACTTACTTGCATGGATATTTCTTCTATGTTTGCTGCTATGGCTACTCTCTTATTTTGGGACATATACTAAAATTGAGAGGAGATCTGGAACTTGTAACAGACTGTCATTTATGCAGAGGCCGCCATACTTTGCCGCGCAATCCATAACCACTTGCTAATTATCAGGATTCCTTGGGCTCAACACAGCAAGATATGGTATGTACCATCGGGACGCATAATCGGGACTGATTTGGACGGCAGGGACCGGAACGGCATATCCTTATTAATTTATTTGCGATTACGGTTTTATATTATTCATAAAGTGAACAGTTTCCACTTAATTGCTTTCTCGGGCTCTGTACTGGTTGCCATGTCATTTCGTAGTTATTTAGAAGTTGGGCGCTCTTACTTCGACATGGAAGGACAAACTCAAAATGTTCTTTTACTAACTGCACCGAGTTTTGTGCGATTGACAATGCACAATTATGCTCGACGGATAGCTCCCGATGGTCCCCAATATCACCGTTGATTTCACTGTCATAGAGTGGCCAGACTTTTTCCTCCACCGATGGCCGCTCAATCCGCCCATGATTGTTGTATTCATGATATAGTGTTTTCCCTCCTATGGTTCCGATTATCTTTTACCCTAGTGGGTCTCTGACGGAAAGTGTTTCACTTCGCTACACAAACGTTGTTCTTGTTGCAGCTGGTACGTCTGCTCTGACCAAGATCCTCACGCGCTTATCCGGCAAAACCTAGAATTTAATACTACACATGTGCTGCTAACGACACACTATGGTTTGAGTAGAATCTTTTACGGGTTGAAGGTTCAAGTCTTGAAGACTGTACGCAAGGGTGATAAGAACCGTATGATCTCCCTTTAACGACGGCATCTTAAATTCAACACAACTGACGTTAATTGGAGACGTACTTACTATCTTTGCAAATTCCAACCTCTCAGGAGGAGATACAATGCCCGTCTCAAACAGAATATCCTCTTGTTCTATCGTCACATCTGATCCGCTATCCAACAAAGCATGCTACTCGACCGTTCCAAGAGTACATCCCAGTCGTACGGAAATTAATCTAATTCTAACATCTTGTCGCAAACCGGAGGCGGTACAACATAGACCAGTTCGTGTGAATAAGCTTCGTGCTCTACTTGTAGTAGATGATGATATCTCCCCTTGTAACATAAATAATCACATCTTCCACCGGAATCGCATGCGGTGGCAAAGTGACCTACTCTAAGGGACACATAACATCCGTTTCTTCGCCCTATTAGTGCACTGCGATCCAACAGTCCAGAGACAAGAACCTTTGACATACGGCTGTGTTGGGTTGCTCGTCACACGTTAAGCACTGAGTCTTTATTACCACGCTTGATGCCGCGCAGTGGTGAATGGCAACTTTATTTCTTCAATCCACAAATATTGGGCACTAGGCTGTCTTGACTGCGATGTCGCAGCGACCCGTCCAAATCTGCTAAGAGCAAGCCTATGAGATAAAAATTTCGTGAGATATTTTGTATGCAATTTCACTTTTTTCTTGCACGATGACATCGTCCACCTTTGCCCATCTCAACTGAAGGCTGTTGGGTGAAGCAGGAACCACTCGTTCGATGGTGGTTACATGGTCTAAATCCGCGGTGAATCTCATTTAAGATAAATCAATGTAACAATATTCCATTTTTGATGACAGACTCTAATGGCCGTCATGGTCGTGAGCACGGGTTTCAAACCTTTTTGTAAAACATCATTGAAGGTTCTGGTAACAAGATTGCTGGGACCAAAAAAGCATGGACGATTCCTCTAGGTTTGCCATGAGCCTCCTTTGTGCGCAGCATGACGCATTCACTGGCTGCTTCCTTTGCGTGACCCTTGCAGTACTAACTCAACTAAAACAACCTCTGATCTCTGTGCGAACTGTTTAACAAATCTTCAATAGTCAGCTGGGCTTCCACTAAAAAGCTCAAACACTAGTGCTGTTAAGTCAACTGGAGGGTGCGAAGCCACTTACCAACTGTAATGGGATTTCTTAAAACTTGTCGCAATTGAACTATACCTGCGAAAACCTTCTGCCAACTTTTTTCCAGAGGTTCCTTATGAGCAATTGGCCACCGAGTAATAAAGCGAGTTGTGTCATATACGTTAACGCCATTTAGCTCTACGCGCTTCAGCGCACGAAAATTACAGTCGCATTTTAAGTAAGTTTGACGAATTCGACCGGAAAAACGTATAAAGTTCTAAACAAGAAAGCTTTAGTTGTAATGGCTCAAAAACATCCTCGTGATGCACCGATGATACTTGAGTTTCAAGTTGTAAAAATGAAAGAGTTGATTAGGTCCACTTTGAAATTAAGATCTTCAAAATAGTGAGCATCTGTATGGAATTTTTTAATACTTTTGGGGGATAAATTACATAAGGTTAAGTTTGTTGCTAAAAAGGAATGCAAATCAGATGAAGAGAAATTAACAGCATACTAACATCCTCAAAGAGGGATTGTTAGTATTTCGATCCTGGCATTGCATTTCAGAAGTAATAGATGTTATACTAGAGCGTTTCAAAAAGAGAGAAGATGATCAGCCTACCATCCTAACTGTGGTTACATACAACCCATCATCCACCGTGGTACGGTGGTTTGCGAGCTTCAGTGAGCCATTTACCTATGATGGCTGGTGCTGTTTGCAACTTCTGTATCATTCGTAACAGATTGGTCAATGGTGAGAGGCCAGACAAACTCAGTCTCCTGAGCCTTCAGTTTGGACGTTGGAATGACGGTGGCTCCTTATTCTTTAAAGCGGACTGCTTGTAGCACAAGGCAAAACCTGCTGTCTTGCGGTCCGGTTACTGAAAAAATGTTTGGTTTGCCAACGCTAATCTTTCTCCAGTCTAGGTCTAAGCAACCTAATATATACAGCCGACAAACTACTAAGAATCTTTCCTCAAACCATTAATTGAAGCTCTAACCATCGCATAACATAATCAAATTTGCTATAGCTGCAGCATCGAGCAGGGTGGATAGGGTTTGGATCCTACTGCGCAAGCCTTTGTATCTTATTATTCCCTCACTACGGTTTTCTCACCATTATCGTTGCATTCCAGCTTAAATGTATCCCCCTGTCTTCAAATCATTCTCCCCCTGCATCTTGTTTTGAGAGAATTTTACTATTTATACCATTTTACAGACAAGATAAGGCATTTTACCAAGCTTTTAGAGTGGAAAATTTTCAAAATCGCGTGCAGCGCTTTCAAGTTAGCAAGGCTGCGAACCCTGCTTTGAGAATTCCAAGTGTAACGGTGACACGACGTTATAGTACTATATATATATATATATATATATATATACATTGTTCCATCTCGCTGATGGTTGTACTAAACAGTAAGATCGGGTTCTTTTGAATAGAACATTTGTTTGATTAATCAACTAAAAGCGGAATCAGGTACCTTGTGAGATCATATTGGTAAACTTATCATGAGACATGCTAGTGGTATTTATTGAGAGAGCAGCGCCACTAAAAGGCACCTTAATATGGAGAACGGCTTTGGCCTCTCTTTCTCGCCACACAGGTCCGCACAAAATGTCATAAACACCCTGGAGGACACTCAATTCCTCGTGACGAGCTCTAGAATTAAGCAAAGAAATCTGGTCTCCAATAACTCGCTTGGCTGTGATACAACTACCAAAGTAGACAAAACTCTCCGTAACATCCAGTGTCTCAATACCAAGAGTGAGTGCAGGTACAAGCATCTGAAATTCTTGGAAAAGAGATTGTACGGATGGGAAACATTCATAACCATATTTTGACGCATCAATCTCCATGCAGTTGAGTGCAAGTTAGCCGGCTTGTAAACCGTCACATAGCAAGACGATAACATCAGCGTAGACCAAGACAACAGCTCAGCTACCTGGGAGGTGCTCAACGCCGTCACGTTTAACGAAATATGCAGAGCATTCTTTAGGACTTTCTCACGGTCAAGGTTATTAAGGTATTTGCACCTACATTTTCCCAGAATATCCCGGATGAAAGATTTGACCAGAAGTTACGTATATTGGCATTCTTTTAGGGACAACGTTATCCATGATTGCTTCGCCACATGTAGCAAATGTACATAAACAGCGAAACTTCTAAACAGAGTCATCCAAACCTGGATGCCAACCTCTAATTAATGAGAGAAAACTCACATTGATTTCCGTGGTCACGTTCAATGCCAGTTTTTTGAATTTTGATTGATGCGTATACCAAGTGGCTGGACTATACCTGATGAGCACAACTACGACAGCGGCCAAAGCAGGAAAATTATAAAAGTTACTTACACAGTTCGGTTTACCAAACTCCTTGGTTTCCGAAAACGATTCGCAATTTCTTCCCCGACTATATTGGTGTTTTGGCCAGTGTGATGGTATCAATCATTGCCAGTCGCCTCCGGGTCGGCCGGTGGCCGAGTGTTCTGCGTGTTTGGTTTGCAACCATAAAGTTACCGGTTCGAATCCGCACAGGGGTGGGCGTCCTCGCGGTATACTCAGCCCGCGCGCGACTGGTGATGGCCACGCGGCAGCGAAGCGTCGTTACGGCGTACAGCTGATACATTATTATTATTATTTATCATTAGTCGCCTCCGGGGCATTCCCAGTCCAACGGGTAAGCAGAAAGATTCGTGGATACCATTAAAAGTTTACTTCTAAAGGTGCGGCAAAAGGACCTACAGAGGATATCATACAGCTGTTCCTGTTAAGTAATCTAGGGTAGGCAAAAACCCGATATACCAGGCGTCAGATCCCTAGCGGAAGCCATGTTTGGGCGTGAGATACGTCCTCCAATTTATGCAGTACTCCCTAAGGTTACCCAACGGCTACTGGCGTCAGCCATAAACAGACGTTTTCTACTAGGAGAGCAGGCGAACGCGTTAAATCCATGGACGATAAGTCATGCTGAGCAATGCGAGAAAGGATCACTAGACTGCTTTCACTTTGTTCACGTTTGGTAACATAACGTTATTCTATGTTACTCATTTCATGTTCTAATTTTACTAGCATGTTCGTTAATTTAACAGCAGTTTTCCATAGGTAAGATGAGTTCTCTCATCGTTAATCTTCAGATGGTTATGGGAAAGCAACCTGTACGTCCACCTTCACTACCCAACTCGTTGCCATGGTGTGCGAATCAGATGTGTGTGCAAATGTTTTGCCCTGGAAGAAATGTAAGCACCAATCACAGTGACCTGTTAGATAACATCACATGTAATCGCGATTAAAATTTCAAAGCTAACTATGGCAATGTCACGGCATCAAAATTATAGTTGGTTGTCAGATGGTCAAGTTCTCATCATATTTGTAGAACATGTCCTCATAGAAATTAACGATAATTCATTAGTCCCTTTTACATTCACATCACTAAGGACAACACGTCAAAGGAAGAAAGCAGCCTTTATCGCTAACATCTACAATGTTCGAAATTGAAATTAATTAGCTTTAGGCTACCGGAGAGAAATATCTGTTGACTTTACCAGATGTCCAGTTTGGGTGCGCCCGTAACCAACGGCAACCTATTATACATTCCAGTGAAAGTGTAACTGGGTCATCTTATCCAAGTTTGTGGTACAATCAACATGGGGATATAAAGTGATGTATTGAATATTCCACCCACCTGTATCTAATCTGACCATCAGGCCATTTCGCAATGTCTGCCATCCTCGTTCCACTTTCGTTAATTATCTTAGCACACTTATGCCGCAGTTATGTAGCGACCTGGAGAAACGG
>CALYDF020010266.1:0-10141 GCA_944474145.2 Dicrocoelium dendriticum
ATCAACTTTACACACGTTTCAGCTGTAATAAGGACGGAGTTGACGAATGCTTGCTCGGTGGCTTCAAACATTTTGCTCTTGACAACGGTGTGATAGCATATGCGTCTCCGTGTATATGTGCTTTGCAATCTAACGAGGTACCAGAGCTTAGGCCAGAAGAGGTAACGTTGTGGTTTTTCTCATATTGGGCTTAACGGTTGAGGGTTAATTTTCACTGTACGGAGATTCGAACTCGACATTTGCACAGTAGCACATTTACCCTGACTGCCAGAATCGTCCCAAATTTAGCTGGAGTTTTAAATTCATGACTGCACTGGGTGTAAGCCGCATCTTTTGCGTCCGTATCGCAGTAGACGCGGCGGAGAAGTCACTGGTTCTACTGACTCTGTGAGTTGTCTGCTCTAGTCACCACTGTCTCGGAACCTGAACCTCTCTTGTGACCAAGCATGTGCTTTCTCAACCTACTTTATTCCGGTTCTTGCTCGGGACAAATTTTGTGGCCTGCGACACATGTGGTACGATAAGCGAACGGAAGCTAACCACAGGTGAAATCACCACGTACCCATTGACTGCTGCGGAGCAGGGTGCGCAGGAACTCCGTGGCTGCAGGCGAATGGCGCTGGAACCTACATTCCCCCGGATTTTCATGAAGAAAACAAACGGTTCGTTGTGCAGTCAGGTGTGTTTCTTCATTGTACAAGACTTTTTAGCCAGCATCAATTCTAATCCTGTATGTCTTCAATAGGACGCTACTTCATTTGGTACCCAACGTAAATGAGACGAATGCACATGATTCGCCAGAAAATTACGTAGCCTTCTTGTTTCTGTGTCCCTAATCAGGCCGGCGGATGCCGTATTAATTCTGCATCCTGAGAGGAGGAGAATTATGGATGTACTTTAAGGACTCAGGTGATTTGGGGCGCTGTGTTACTGTGCAAGTGGTGTAGATTCTCGTCAGCCATTTCGTTATCAGATTTAACAATTTTAGCAGTGAAACCCGCGCATAGCTTCAGAAGCGTCTTTTAACGTACATTGTTGCTTGCATTGAGAGTTCATTGCAGTAGCAACTAAGTCAAATGTCCCGCCCTCCATCCGGAACGGTGCCAGACATTCAATAAATGCACCTAAAATTCCCCTCCCATTGGTAGACAAAACATTCCCTCTAACAGCTTTCAAAGGAGATGTCGTACATACCTGCTGTTGTGGGAAGCCATGGCTTTGCTGCATTGGTGGCTTAGAAGGCAGTGGCGGATTAGTCGCGGTTTGTCGCAGTCATCACACAATCCGTGATGTGGCGCCGCTTTGCCCAGTTGCCAAGTGGTATAATCTACCGGTTATGGGCGCAAACCGCCGGTGTCTAGACATTATGAGCCGTGGTTGCACACCACTGACGAAACAGTCATCTGTTTATTCTCTGAATGCCTTCTAGATCATATCATTTGGAAGATGCTGGAATGAACTCTAAATACACATACATCGAAATCTCGTAATCATTATTAACTAAATTGTTACGGTCATGGAAACAGATTCCATCTGCAGGCCCTTGTCAGCGTTCTAAAATCATTCAACCTACTCACTCCCTGCGGTAGGGTTCGCTTCGCACACACAGTAAGATCCAGACAAGGCACAAACCTGGATTCACCGTCGCCTGAAACTTTACGACCTTTAGGATCATTAGTACGTTTCAACGAAAACTCGCACGAGGACCATATGAAGCACCCTCCTCCTGTTATCCGAGACACTGAAGAGTTTGTCGAGGTATGCATAAGTGCAGAGCAGGCAATCGGGGCACAATAAATAATAACAAACAAATCAAATCACACAAATTTTGTGGCACCTTGCGCAGGCTCCTATGACTCTGAGCGTAGCTCGGACACGGAGCCATCAGACCGTGTCTGAGTTAAGTTACAGCAAGGATAGCCTGTGGCTTACACTCTTTCTACTTCTGTTGCTCCACAATCACCATCAGTTGCACGCCGTACCTCACATCCTGCATAATGTATACACAACATACTTGACGGTTAGTCACCATAGTCTTTACAGTGCATTTATATTATTGGTATTAACTCTTAAAATCAGAGATGGCAACTGTTTCAGTGTTAAGACATTTGTTTGCTTATCGCGAATATCAGCCGCTCGGAGTTGAGAATTCTATCTGTTGCAACCACAAGGGCCCTAAGTAATCAGCGAAACATCACACGATCCGACTCCAACATCAGCAACTGACTTTAGCCGAAAGACTGTCTACAATGTCAATAAGTTATGAGTTTGTACAGATTAAGAAACACTGCCTTGCAAGACGTTAATTAAATAACGCAGTTGGTACTTTTGATAGCAAATGAATAGACTTAAGGCTTTTTATGCAGCAGCCTTGCACTCCGCATAGTTTCACAACTCCAAAAGGCGACAAGCAATACATTTAAGATATTTTACTACGGTGAGACAAAGATATGGGCGAAGTAACAAAAGGTAAGTGGCTGAGTGCGTCATCTAACACTTTTTAAATACGGCCACTTTAGGTGGATAAATGACTGATTCATGGAGTAGGTCCCACGGGTGATACACTCAAATTAAAACGAAATTTCTGCGGAATTCTAGTCGAATGTATTGTTCTACCAGTTTCAAGGAGTGACACTTCAATGCTGGGTTACTTCTGAGTTGTAGTAAGGAGCGATACACATGATGTGGGTCATGCAGCAACAAGTATGCCACTCAATATCTGTGAATTAAATTGGAACCGACTGGGAATGCATAATGTCGAATGATTCTAAAAGACAAATCGGTTGTTTTAAAGTTTCATTACGGCTACGTTTAGCTCTTTACACCAGTGCTTCATCAGTCTAGGTATGCCACTATCAGGTCGCCTCGTAATCGCTGATACCTTCCGCTGAATACTGCCTTAGGTTTCAGCCACTGCCCGTATGGACGATTGCACATTCCAAAGAGGTATTGTATGCTTGTGCTTGAGACTGCTCTAGTGCATGAAGGTCGTGTTTTATCCATCTCCACGATGCTTGAAATGCTTATACAAAAAGGAGGCGAACATATGCAGTTAGCAGCTGTCGGAAAATGCTGATGTCTATTTATCCGAACAACTCTCGCAAAAGCTCGATGTTTTGGTTACCAACCTTATATGCCTATTCGAATTGGTTGGCGTAAACTAAATTATCCTAAATCAGCACGCCCATGCCACCTTCGATGGGAGATCGCTGTAGTACTTGCGTTCCTAGCTTGTACACGAAGCTACTGTGGTGTCATGTGGAGCGTACCTTGCATTAGCTCACGCTGAATTGCATTAAATTTGATGGCTGACCACTGATGTACCATAACTTGGTTACGCTGGAGTAACTGTTAGCCGGCATTCTCCTGAATCCATATCTTTATATAGTCGAAAAACATGAGGAAATGTAAAGCGATTGTCTGTGTCTCTGGGTGAATGGTGTTGTGACCCGGGGAGATGTGGCTGCGCAGAGACGTCAGCTACTGCAACGCAGCTTAAGCTGGATCGCCAACATTCCTCTTCAGTTACAAGTAGTGAGTAGAGTCTGGAGCACCTCATCCGACACCACACCTGTTATGGGGTTATGTACGCAGAAGTACGGCACGGACTTACATGACGAAGCAAGCGGCTAACTTGCCGCAATCGAACGAAGCAGATGCTTGGACGCCTACGCACCTTCGCCTATACGCTGGAGTGAGTTTGTTTGACTGATCCAAAAGAAGAATCTCATAAATGCAGAAACATCAGTCCTGGAAGTGACCTAGTTATTTACATCTAGGCTTCTACAACCTAATTATGCTCCCATTTTTGTTGAGTCTGCTTTGTCGAATAAAGCGTTTGCCCCTGAAGAACCGAGTACTGCGACAATACTAGTCGATTGTGGTGTGCCTCAGGGTTCTGTTCTAGGGATACAAATATTTTCGGTATTTAGTAACGACCTTAATCATTAAGGCGTTTGTAGTGTGTGTTCCGTTGTACAGGCTCTAACTGCCTACTATTGTACTTCAGTACTCGGCGGCTACTTTGGTCATGGAAGTTTGGATATTTCCGTTAGTTGTGGTGTCCTGATTCTGAGCTCAGACCAAGACGACGGAATGCGTGTTGCTTGACGACTGACTGCATGAAATCAGTTCCAGTGAAACTCCTTTGAACAATTTATTCCCATCAATACACTTTATGAGAAGAGGTCCACAAAGTGCTGTTTCAGATGTGTTCCACGAGGTACTCGCTCTATTTATGGATCCTGATGCAGCGGGTCCCCTCCGCTCTTCACCATCCAGAATATAATCAAAACATACTGTCTTCAAATGTCTACAGATGCGTTAATTTCAGCAGATCTTAACCATATATGACCTATAATGCACGTTCACCTTACTCAAACATACCTAAACTTTATGCCCGAAAATACCACCTTTGAAGTTCCACTTGTAGGTGGCAAAAAAGTGTACTTTCAATATTCTACTGGGCTATGGCAACCGGATAATTCGCAGCACCTAGTGCGTTTTGAAAGGAGAAGCCAACCCATTAATAACTGCCTGTTATCCTAAACTTCTGTAATCTGTTTTCACACCTAATCATATAACAGCTCACAATGTCGCAAGACATGCCAGTTGTCTACTTATTTCGTTTATACTTCTGTCCCCTAATTTAACTATTTCATTTTATTCTCCTGTTATTCTGTTGGCCACGAGTGGGCCGATCACCTGACGTGATGTTTTGAAGCTTCTAAGCTACAGGTATACCCATGCCAAAGAACCCACTGGTGAATACAAAAAGTGTGCAGAAGTTAAAAAGAACACTCCACTCTGAACTGCTGTACTCACACTTCACGGCAGATGACACCAACCGATGATCTCGATTATCATGCACGCCAAAAGGCAACTATGATTGACGAAATGGTTGACTGGCCTGACTAAATAGATTACCGAAAAATTGCCAAAATAATGAGTAACATAGGTAGTGGCCAGAGCTCTTTTAAACCACCACCGACACATGACCAGATGGGGCGTGGAGGTGAGGGTGAAACCTCTCGAGGGACTACCCCGCATGGAAGCAGGTCCCCGGGAGACGGTTCCACGGATGACCGGTTCACTTGTTCTTTCTTACCCTACTTCAGTCTGCATTGTATTTGTTGCGTTCCTGGCTCCTAGTTACTGCATCTCTACCTTCCTAGTGTCTTACCGATATTTCCCATTACCTTGTTCCTTAGACCACATCCTGGATCTGAGTTGTGGTGCCTTTCCTCTCTACATCTACGCCAAAAGTCGGTTAACTATTGAGCACTTTCCTACTCACCCTGTCTTTGGTATTCCATTAGACTACGATGGTCTGAATAAGTCTTGCCTTTGCAGTAAATAAGCTTTTATTTCCTTGTCAACTTATCGGAATAGTACTGCCTTTTCAGCAATACGTTTTCCATGCATAACGCACACCCCAAATATCCACCTACAAGTAAAGGTTGGAAGGAATGCAGCACAGCTCATTCAGCCTCCAAACCACCTGTCAGACCAAAAACAGAACTTGATTAGTTCAACTCCATAATTAGACCTAGGAATGTCTAGACATGAGGCTATGCCTTAACACCCTACGATGTGAATACTGCCTGTAATATTCTGATAAAGCAACTTGAGTTTGATGATCCATTGGAGTTAACTTAATATAGTCATTTCCTAATTTTCGCAAATCCCTAACTTGCTACTCACAACTAGCTCCACCTGTATTACTCTTCTCTACTAAGTAAGACTGTGTATTACTCGTCTGATTTTGATTGGTGCGTCTAACAGCTTCATCCGTTTCATACTCATCCCGTTCCATCAAACGGCAGCGATCATGAAACTACCAAGCTGCACCGAAAACAACCAAGTGAGAATGCCCGCGAACTGGTAGTATACGGCAACAAAAGTCCCAAATGAAAATATTCGCAAAAACATCCCTATTGTAACCCTGTAAAAACCCAAACAATTGAGTCTCACATGCCTGAGCATGTTACAATGTAAATTGGATGCGTCCCTTTGTGGACTTGGTATCTCGGTACCAAGGGAAATATACCGTTATTATTATTATTATTATTATTATTATTATTTACCAAGTAGCAGGTGAGGTAAGCAGCCCAGTTTTCGTTTGGTATAACTGTAAACCGAACAGCAGACTTGCTCCACACGACAAAATCAGACAACTGCTTCGTCTCAAAACGACCGATTAAAAGGGACCCCGGATGCCGGGTTTAAAGATTAAAACTAGATGCTCTTGATCACGTTATACTCGAGCTGAAGGTTATCCCCCAGGTCCGGAGCTTATTATTGACACCACTGGCTTTGAAGCATCGAGTTTTATTAGCACTGTAGTTATTAAACTTGCCTGTTGTGGAGAATAAACCGTGCTACACCATGCTCCGTGAGGTACTCAACAAGTTCCACTTTTTACCAGTTCCAAGAGTAGTGCTACAACTTTTTACCCAAAGGCGCACAACTTTCCAGCACGTAGGCAGTGGAAAATTTAAGCTGCAAACATAAATGACGTTTGACATCCTATAACGAACTTGCATAGTTAATACTTTCTCACTCAAACTAAGAAATTTTGCTATAAACATTTGATTATGGACAAGGGGGAACAACCAAATAACCTGTATTCCATACAATCAGAAGTTAGGTAGCCATGGACTGAAGAAACTTGTATGGTGCGTAGCTATACTGCTAGAGAAAGTGAAGTAGAGAGGGTGTGAAACCAATTTTGTCCTATGTTAGCCGCTCTCTTTACGAATATTCCTGACGAACAGTGCATGGAATGAAATTAGCTTGATATTAATATAAACGGGAGTTCCTTCAGTTTGCGGCCGCTGACCAGGTTCGGCTATGACGACCACATGCTGTGAACATTCCGCCAAGACTTATCATAAGATGATGGCTGTGTAGGAAGGATGTAAATCCGCTTTGAACTCATGCTCTGAAGCTTCGATATCACCTAAAATGAGAACTATGCTACTGCATGTTTTTTCAGGTTGTTCAAAACTCAGTGGAAGCATAGGTTTGCGATTCCGCTTGTTTTCACAATGACGGGAGGGAAACTCATCATCAGGTAAGAACGGATTGAACACTGGTCGCATACTCGCATGAACTCATCGACAAGGCTTTCGACATGCTTGCGCACTGCACTAGTGGGTCTGTAATGGACCAAGTAACATTACTTGTGTTGTTGAATCAGTAGGTGGTAGTATGTTAACAGTGATATCATTGCGTTCACAGGATTGCAATGCATGTTTAAACTCAGCTCCTTTCTCATTCGCGCCCCTTGTGTGAACATCAAAATCTATGTTGTTGGATGGGAGGGCGCGTGCGTATGGATCACAGATCCCTTGGCTTGATATCTACGACATGATGTTGAGGTGATCAGTGGGAACACGGTAGGTCGCTCTTGGGTGGTGCTGTTCGGTTCCCCAAGGAGAGGGGCTGAAAACGAATGAAAAGACAATCAAAGGCCAGAATGCGAATGTGCGTAGTGTGAAAACAAACCAAACATCCCAGTGGACAGTCATTACAATGCACTTGCTGTGTGAACGGATTGCGACATGCAATCTCAAAGTGAACCGCGATTCGCATTTGCGTGTAGCATGATTAATTCGGTCACAAAGAAATATATGTATATTGGATTTTGCTCACCCGACAACACTGCACTGCAGGACCGGTTTAGAACTAGTGGAGTATAGCGTTTTCAAGCGATTTCCAACCTTAATCTGTAACCAGTCTATTATTTGCAGTCGCAGGTAGAGCACCGTTTTGGACTGGGTTGTAAGGAACGCTGATTTTGAATACGTTCCCTTTTGAGGAAACCAATGATATATTCTTGGTGATTGAGAACAAAAGATATTATGCACATCCTGACATACTGCGACGCTCAGAGATGCTACCGGCAGCGTCTATTAGCCCATCAGTCGATGAATCCAAGGGGTCATTTATGGTCTACATTTCGAGTCTGAGACTTGCATTGTTCACCTGAAGAGCGCAAACAAGGCCGGAACGGTGATGCGGCCCAGAGCTTGTTCCGCACTTACGCCGAGATGTGACAGGCTACAAAGTGTGTGTTCCGCTGCGTGTTGAGAGAAATTACGGCAGATGGCGGCTTTGGTGAAACTTCCAATTTAGTGTTAAAGCTGACAGTCGTACCTAAGAGTGATAAAGAATAGTGCAAAAAACAGCGTAAATGGGAAGAAACCACAACAATGGCAATGTCATTACTAAACAGTAAGTGTGTATTCATAAGGTTAATTTGCTAGGGCTTTACAACGTTGGCCCCCACTCAACTAACTGGCTTTCCAATTGCATATTTTCGCACAGCAGAAGACACTCGCAACGCTATGAAGGTGAGAACGTGCTACTGGATTGCAGTGGAAGTATCATCATCCAGTGCCGGCTCACACCGAAGAAGTGACCAAATTATAAGTAAATGGACACACAATTTGTTTGGCATCTCGACTCACAACATCTGCGCCAGAAGGCCGTACCTATCTGATTTACGCGGAGAGACTGGGGGTTGCTGACAGACCACTGTGTAACCGTAAAAGCCGCAGCATGGCTGATGTCGCAATACATCAAGCCACTAGGTATTTGTACCCTAAAATTTTACGCGTCCGCGCTGCGCGGATCCGTAAGATCCGACCAAAAATGAGGACTTAATGAACTCAAAAGACTCCTCTGATTTATGCCTACGGAAGAAAAATCCAAAGCATTGTACGTTTGTCTTTCCGCATTATAAGATTTCCCTCTTCAAAGGAAGTGATCCACGAGGTCGGGTCTGTCAGAAGGATGAGTGCAACTTTCGGTAGTCCGTCTAATAGCAAGTCTCTTGTCAACTCGTTTCTTGCAAGTTCACAACCACACAAACTAAGCTCTACTGCCAACGCTCGGAACTCGGCATGTCGCAGGTTTTGTTGACGTACGTTTGGGTTAGGAATAGAACATCTCCGAATTTGAGTTAAACTAAGGGTGAAGGGTTTTGGCTAGTCCGCCTTCAGACGTGTCATGTCTTTACGTTCAGCGACATAGTTGATTATTTTGAGATACAGTGCGTGATATGCTGGCACATCTAACAGTCTTGTACATCTTCATAGGGGACTCGGACTTGTGTTTAATTCTCTGAAGATCGGACTTGAGCCGCGTTTCGAAACTTTTACCGTTTGGCTGCGATAAAACAACTGCTCGTGACATGCAGTAGAATCCAGTGTCTCCCATTTCCATAGTACTCGCCCATTCTCGCTGGACTTGACCTCAGGCGCACCATTGTCTTCCGTAGGTTGTGAAGGTTGCATCATTTCCAACTCAAAATTGTACAAACTACGAAATCTTTCCACCTCGACCCTGCAAGTTCGTTCCACCTCTATGGCAGGATTGCTCGGCTTGTACAAATCACCTGGAGTATAGGGGCGGTATTGACTATATCATTTCTCGATTGATTTCAGACTTAACGCAAGCTGTTTAATCTTTACTTCATCAGCTTTTGTCCGTAGTACAGAAAAGTAATCAAATACCCGTCGAAATTTAATCCAGATCGCCCTGAGGGGTCAGCGGTGGATCTCGCATGAGACCTTACGTACGTGTGCATACGTGTGGAATGTGTGAGCGGTGCAAAAATTTAAGGGTCATTAAGCCCAATGGCCTGAGCGGGACAACGTGATAGCCAAACGGCAGACATCATGCACGCTTGGCATACGGGGCATAAATTTAGTTCCGAAACGTCAAGGTGATTTCACGCGTCTGACTTATAAATGGAAATGTCCATACGGTTCCGATAGTCCGTCTGTGGTCAGCGGAGTTGTCACTTATGCTTTCCCCGCAGTTTAGTTGCACGGGAATCGCACGCAGCGGGCAAAGTCGACAAGAAAATCTTCCTTATGGTTCACCTACTAAGTTTGTCTTTGATTCGATTTATATGGTTTGTTAACCTTTCGATCACATTGCGCGCTATGGAAAGAAGAGGAACGCACGCCTGTCATCCGTCCGATGTAAAGTCTCTTCTCCTGAAGATAAATGAAGAGGCAAACGACTGAAAAGGCATTGCATCTCTGTTACGGGTAACTGTGAATACATGTAGAAGCTGGATTAGAACCTTAGAATTACATGAGAGGACAAGAGATCGTAGCGTGTCGTG
>CALYDF020010267.1:0-10126 GCA_944474145.2 Dicrocoelium dendriticum
CATGCAGCCTGAATGGTACTGTGTAAAAGTGTCGTTTAATTTCTGCCAAATAAAACTTGCCTCCAACTAACTCACGTTTGTCTGTGCGCTCTAAGATGTGTTTAAAGGTAGCACAATCCGTTTAATATTAATGTGGCTAGAGTGTGGCAGATGGTAGACGCATTTGATGAGGAACCTGTAATATTACTAAGGTTGTAATCTATACTAATCTAGAATTATTTTCAAATTGGTTCAGTTAACGGCGAGGAATACTTATTTTCATCAATGTAAATGTTTCAACCACCTTTCCCTCCTACTGAGACTACCACTTATGTAGCTGTTACATCCCAAATATTGGTATTAGGATTCATGAACCTGACATTTGAGCCATGATTCCGTGCTCATAACAATCTGGAGGTAAAAGATAGATAGTGCTTGAGGGAGGCAAGGCATGCTTGGTTAAGATAACAGACGTTACTAAGAAACCTGGTAGTACTTCCATGCGACTTGGATAGAACTTTTGTTAAATATACAGGTTATGAGTGGTTGGATTTGTGGGAGAAAGACATGTTGGTGGGTATATCTGCTGATGATCGTCTGCTATGGTATTCCACTTGACTAAGTGGAGAACTTAGAAACTGCGGTCCATGGCATTCTGATGTAACAGCTTCTCCCTGCTCGGCAGCAAGCGGGCTGTCGAATGACATAAACAACGGCATGGTGCTTTTTGACTTGGATGTAGAACCATGCTGCTGTAATAAATCTCTTTAAGTGGAGTTTCATCGCAGTTAGTCACTGGCTGACAGCCATCACTCATTAGGGAAAGCGCTAGACGGCCGTTTTGTCTTATTAGGACTCGTCAGTAGCGCGCACCCGCCGAATACTATCGGATTCCGTCCCAGGACGTTACTCTTATAAGTCAGCGGCTTAAATCACTGAGCCATGGGGGACAGCAGCGGACAGCCATGACTGATATATAACTGCGAGATAGCGCGGCTCATCCTCCCCTGACTTGCATGTTATGAATATGAAGCCAGCCTTGTCCACTGCACATTCACAACGTGCCAGACAGTGGAGGATGAGCCGCGCTATCTCGCAGTTATATATCAGTCATGGCTGTCCGCTGCCGTCCCCCATGGCTCAGTGATATAAGCCGCTGACTTATAAGAGTAAAGTCCTGGGACCGAATCCGATAGTATTCGGCGGGTGCGCGCTACTGACGAGTCCCAATAAGACGAAACGGCCGTCTAGCGCTTTCCCTGATGAGTGGTGGCTGTCAGCCTGTGACTAACTGCCATGAAACTATACAAATACCTAATAAATCCCCTACTACTTACAAATAAATCTGTTTGGTCATAGACTCAGATAGATATTGTTGGGTTTTTTCGTGATTTGGCTGTTGGAGGGTCTACGCGAGGAAAATGTATTGTGTGAATACCAGACGCATTGTATACTTAGCAATGGTTAGAGCTAAGCAGATTTTAAGTGAGGCCGTGACATTTCGTTCCTGTGTGGTCGCTCGTGTTCTTTGAATTCGCAGTCCTTGGTTCACAGTTAGTGATCCATGATATTTGGGTCTGCTGTGGTTGGTAAGTTGAACATAGAAACGATCATTTGTTATAATATTACAGATAGACAACTATCTCTATTACAATTATAAACAATAAAATACGTGGTGCTTTAACAGCTAGATTGGGACTCTTTAACATTGGCTATAAAGGATTTACAAGCACGAGTGTCGGAAAAATTTATATCTCCAAATGAGATTTCAGATGTTTGCTGGTTTCGGACGCCAACATGTTTCTAAGGGGCTACTACCTCGTCAGTGCGCACAAATTATTGCATGTTTGGCTGGCGTTTATAGCGGTCAATATCCACATCAGTGGTCAGGGATAGAGTTAAAAAGAAATAGCATGCAAGTACTCCGGTGAATGTGACGTCAGGCTTTGACTGCTTTACGTATTTATCTAAATTACACCGGATGACTTCTCGGGCTACCTCTAAATTGTTGCTTTTGCTGTTTCGCTTTGGTAATGTGGCATTTGAGATTACGTTATTCGTCAGAGCAGCTGGATGTGTTGCTTTCTTGGGTGATACAAATTCCGAAAGTATGAGAATACTAGCTGAGGCAATGAAGCTATGCTAGGGCCCATGTGCATTTAAAATATTTTGAATAGTCCTATTTTGATGGCCGCTTGTTAATTATAGACTCTTGTAGAGCTTCGGTGGATTACAAGTGCTCAGAAATATAGCATTAGTGGAAGCTCTAGGGGAGACGTTTTTCTCATTTTGGGATGTGTTGTCCTCTGCTGCGCAAGACTTCGATTTAAGGAAGCATTTGCCTATCGCGATTTTTGATGTGTTGACCCTAGTGATTTTCTTCATCTGTTCACCATTCTACCGTAATCACTCACAGTCAACGCGACGTGAACCTAAAGGGCATGGGACAATGGTGTTGCTGAACATTATTTCCTTAACATTTGATTCCAGAAATATAATTTATGTGGATATTACTTGTATCGTATCCAGTAGGTTTAAAACACGTGGTTCCTGCAGGAGGCATATAATCGACTGCAGATTCGAAAGACCCGTGCCCAAGTAATTTGAAGGGACGTTGACTTTTGTTGAACAAAAGTGAGCTTTTAGCAAATCTGAAAAGCTAGCCTGTTAAGAATTAGTAAACAAGGAAGGGTGACTTCATGGTAGACAATATTTTAGCACTTGAATAATTTATTTTCCCAATCACCGTCCCTGTAGCTGGCAGAATATCTAACAAGCAATGTTCCCAGCAAACAGCATCATGTATATAGTTGTTCTAACAATATGAAGATGCAAGATTAACATACATCTCGGCAAAGAAAAGGAAGGAGTTCAGCCATAATCAGAGTTGTAAAAGCAAGAAATGTCAAAATAACCTTTCCTTGGAAATGTCTCGTGGTAAACAATGGTGAACGCCGAACAAATGCAGGTACCACGAAACGTTTTGTTAATTTATATTCCTTCGAGGGCTGAAAGCTGTGAACTACAGAAGCGTATAAGCATTTGCTGTTGGATGAGTATAATTGACTACGGGTTGTAGAAACAACTGAAGATATGTGACTTATCAAACGGCATAAAACAATCGAAGGCCCATTGGCCCAAATTATTATTTAATCCAGGAAGGCCGTTTCCCCCATGGTTTTTGTTACATACATAGAAAAACATATGATATTACACAAAATAGTGTGCTTTGGAGAAAATAGTAGACTATACTGAATAGCGCAATATTTGGAGTTTGCTGCATAATTATGTGACGAATGATAAAACTATCGCTAAAATGTTACTATAATTCATAAAGATCTGAAATGTTAGTATGTATACGTGCGCAATGTGACACTCCAACGTACTGAGTTAAGTTAGTAGAAAAACTGATAAAATTACGCAATTAAGGAAACATGTTTGACAAGACACTCTTTAAGAGAATTGGTGACAATACTGAAAACGCAGTAGAGCGAGGGGTATTAGATCGGCTACGCTTAATAAACGGTCGCACGGTAACCCATGTATGGGGATGTTGCTTGAAAACTGAAAGTGCATACAACGTGTGTACTGCAAACTATGAAACGAATTAATAACGTTTCTTTGGCTTAAATTTGTTTGCTCGACTGCCACAGACAGCATGTTTCCCTAACTCTGTCCAATCAGTGCATAAACGCTGAAACAGGTAAGGGCTCAGGATAGTGTTAATGTCCATATGTGCGGAACACGGAAATCTACGAACACATTTGTGTCTAGTATCCGAACGACTCAACAGTGAAGTTCTCGTGCACAACTTGCACCCAGGCAATAACATGTATATATCATCAATCAGGTGGCTGAAACCAAAATATCGTGCAGTGGTTATTAAATTTCTGAGATGATTACTAGTAGGGCGTGTATATGAAAAACAATTATCCAAGGGAAAGTTAAGTAAAGTATAAAGTAGTGATTGCCCATTGAAATTTATGCAATAAATTATGAAAAATTGCCCACTATCGTTCAAATAAAATCATCCGTTTTTGAGCATTCTTTTCTCAAATCAAGTGATGGTAAGCGTGAATGCGAGGGTTGAGATTGTCAAGTTCTAACCATGTCTGTATATTTCGTGCGCTTTCGGCGGATACACATCGTGATTCACGCTGCTAGTTCATTCGAATACTTAATTTTGGTTTCATTTTCATCATTTTCGAACATCCCATTTTTCACTAACATTTCCGTATGCTCACGGATTTTTTGCTATAATGGGATACTTGTCACCAATATTTTCCCAGATTGTTCCTTTTTATGTACTTTGGGAATCCTGTTGAGTATGTTGTTTTTGTGCAGCTCAAAGTGTTGTAATTTGGCTTTATATCATCCATTGAATTGGATCTTGATACTAAAGCATTTATTTGGCTAGTTACTTAATCAGGTAAATATTTGATCATGGAATATACCACTGACGAAAATGGCAAGTTATTTAATCCTGGATGCACGTTACAATTTCATCTAACAAGCACAATCATCAGTTCAATGGAAATCCAAACATCCTGAACACCAGCTCTTCCATAGTAACGTTGTAAATTAAGAAGAAATCTGGTAACACTAAACTGAGCCGCTGAAACATTGGTCATATTTTCTCGTAAGCTGAAATTAAGTATTCGGATTTCTCCAAAGAAATCTGCAAACGTTGCCGGTTCAGATTTAAATACATTGTCGGCAATATTGTGGTGCACTCCATACCATTCATCCTTATGAAGTTCTGTCCTGTCACGAAACATCCATTTCCCTTCAGGTTCAAACACTCGGTGCAATGCCATGCTCTTTGATAACCAGCGCACTTTGTATGGCATAACCGCTTGTGGAATGTGCCTCCAAATTAATTGCGCAAGTCCTTGAAAGCTTTGTATTTGTCGCACTATCGCGAATGTGCTTTATTATTTTCACTATAAATCAAATCGTTAGAAAGTACTTTATGCATCTTTATAGGGTAAATATTCAACTTTAACACATGCGCCAATGGTATTGGTAAACAATAAAACAGAATAAACACGATGATAGATACAACACCACAACCGTTAAAGGAAAATTTTGACAGGACTAACCTCAGTGAAGTAATTTACTACCCCGTTAGTGAATGACCAACTTTGTGTTTGTTAACCTATGTCACAAGCAAGGCAGTATTAATGTAACACGGACGCTCCTAGAGCGTATAAAGTAATGTTGTTCTGTCTGACCGTGAAAGAGGACACGTATTCCGACAATTTGCTGCGGAAGGGTTGACCAATCGCCGTAAATATCTTAGATGCACTTCCTTACAGGAGTTAATAGGACTGCATACAGTGACGACAAATTTGTTGATTTTGTCACGCCTTGCGGACGCAAAACATCCGGCCTAGTACTCAAATCGGTACTAATTTTACTCTTCACACCACGCACTTTTGCTCACACTCGTTAGATCCACCTCCATCGGCGCTACTTAGGGCATTCCATACTTCGTATCTATCTTGTATATATCGTCTTTCAAAACCACATAGGAGCTTTTGCACGGTTCTCGCCAAAACCCAATTGTGGCTTTTTCCGAATTACAAACAAAACAGTGGCATTTTTATTCGCAAACAAAAACCAACTCCGATATCTAAATAACCAGTCATCGGTCACATTTTCTGACTGCAAAGCAAAGTATTTAACAAAACTTTGTGTCTCTATTGCTCAGGGGTTTTGTTTACCGTGCGAATGGTTCATTCTCTCAAGCCTGCCCTATCAACCTTGGAGGCGCGAGTGGGTCGACTTCGATAACAAAGCAGCTTCAGAGCGCAGGTGGCAGGCTTGTAATCATATGCGCTCCCAATTCAACGGAAAGTTCTAAATCAAGGCAGTTGTTTGCAACGACCATCCAAAAGGTGTCTAGTCTACGGCGCCAAGCATGACAGTAGTATGTGGCTTTCCATCGTGCCTGAAAAATTTACGTGAAGGAACATATTGTTTCAACTGCCTCGGCAAATCACTTATGGGTGTTCTAAGCTCACATTAAGCCCATTAAAGTTCAAACTTGTAAAACAGACCCATTTTCTCTCGTGTAATATGCATGAACACGAAAATGCTAAACGTCGTAGATATAGAATTGCCGAAACATGCAAGACTGATGGCAATGATTCAACAAATGATGAACAACAAAATTGATTCATTTGAAAATTTACTGAAAGAAAATCCCATTTCCTTTCATAAACTCAGCCAAAATAATAAGAAAAAGTGCTTGGCACGCAATAAAATTTGCGTCATCTGTGGCTTTACATGTGAATGTCACCAGTTGCCCAAATACCCCGGATAAAACCACCCAGTCTAACTGGAATAACTTTGACCAGGGACTCGTCCATCCTCCGACCTAGCCCGAAACATCAGAATGACGTCAAAACTTGTGGGGTTGAAAATTGGTTGCTGCCAAAGGCAACCGGAACTTTAAGCCTTTAGCTACTCCAACTCGGCTCTAATTAATTGCCAAAGGCGAGATTGCACTTACACAACAACCGCCGGTTGTATGCAGTCAAGCTTGGCATTTGTTTTCAACCCGGCCTGCACAAAGTGTACAATCTGCACCAGCGTTCCATAATTGAGGTCAAAATTCTTTAACGTGAAGCAACTCGTTTATATGAATCAGCGTATTGCCAACTGTGACACGGGTCACCCGTCACCCAAACCGAGAGCACTAGGCGAGACTTCCCGAGTTGTATGACTTCAGCCATTGAAACTTAAGCTGCGCTGTTTTCAGCAGCACACCTATGAGTGGGTCAATTTCTAACCACCACTTCCTGGGTATTCGGTGGTGCGGCCGTAAGTAGGCGAAGCAAAAATTGTAAAACATCGAAAGAGATCTGTAATGAATACCATCGTAAAACGTGTTCCCAAGGATAAAAGATTTGACGGACGCGAAGCAACCACCCACGAGCTGGTACACTTGCGCTATATTCAAGGGACCCTGTCCCTATAAAATCACATATTACAATCAAACTATAGGTTGATTAGCTAGTCAGCTTAGAACGGATAGCGCCCCAGGAGCGTGGCGATGATTCTTTAATCCAAAATTACGTAAAAATGGGTGTTGTATTGTTTGTATGCAAGCCGCTGCAGCTTTTATTCCAAGCTGGAGATAAAACCGCTGTCTTCTAAGTACAGCAATTTACTAGAGTTTTTTCTTGACAACACTTAGCCATCGAAACTGGTGAACACACCGCACACGTAAACTACAAAGAGTGAAGCAACTAGGTAATGGTAATTCTATAGATCTTACACACATAATTGAGTCACCGCCCCACCAAAAATTTTAGTTATGGTTGAACTATCAAACGTCCACAAAAAATTACGCCTAAAACACGTATCCCGTGACGCACTGCTAAAAACAGTGAAACTATCTTGCATGTACACCACACCCACACAAGACCACTGAAATAACTTGACAAACTATGGTTATGTCAATCTTCATATGCCTGGGACATAATATGCGTAACCTAAAGACCGTTGTATTCAGTAATTATCGACGCCGAACTCGCCATACATGGCATCTCACTAATTCCAAGCAGTCCCAGCAAGATTTGTAGGGTAGTTGTAAACTATGATAGTACCTGCAGCACAAACCGGTGTCCGATCCAGCAAGGTTGCAAATAGAACCACTGGTGCCGCATGCGACTCTATTTGGTGCTTGTATATTGACTTCAGACATCAACCTCACAAGTAGAATAACGCCTAAAATTAGCCATGCGGATGGCAATCCGAAGAGGATGCAGTCATATTCGCATCTCAGGCGAATGGTATTCACTATCTGGTAGTTCCTGCATCCCCAAACAAGAATTTCAGAGAAAACCTACAAGTAGACTTTCATTTTCGTAGCACCCGCAGTGTCTTGGATTGCGACGTGCAATCCAAGGCAGGTGGCGTCGGTTGAAATTGAAGTGAGCCTCTGCCAATACGGTCAGTGGGACCGGCACCAAAGTAGACGGTCACGGTGTGGCTCTTTCCCATCCCTTCACTAAACGAACGATGGTTTCGGATTTGTTTAGACCCATCAGGTATAGCTAGCCCAGTTTGCGGTCATCGCCACGACCACAATCCCAATGAGCTGACTTCAATTCAACCGACGTTAAGAGTGCGATTGTGCGTCGCAATCCAAGAAACACGGCGGGTGCTCCAAACCCGAAAATCTAATCCTACCCGATGTGTCAAACATTGCTCCTGGAGCTCAATGGCATAGTGATCATGGCGATGACCGCCAAGCACTATGCGCCGAGTTCCACTGCGAGCTCGGCTATCTCTACCTGATGAGTCTAAACAAAGACGAAGCCGTCAGTCGTAGAGTGCAGGTACAGAAGATAGTCGCACCGAAACTCTCCGAACCTATAAGTGTTAATTGCAAACATTCCAATCTTCTTTCATTCAAATTCCCAAATCGATTCGTCTTCTATAATAAGACATTTGCGCTTATTTTAGTACTCACAAAAGCAGAGCTCGTTATGTATAATGCAAAGATGTTGGGCGCTCTGTAGCAGAGGGGCTTTGTAATTTGCTTAACATTTATGTGTTTTATGCGGGATATTTTGACATATTTCGAACAATCAAACACTGCGGCAGAATAACATTCCCATTTAACGAATCCATCTGGTAGTTCTCGGATGACTGTTCTGTTGCGATTGACAAGAGAAGTTTACTGACTAGTTCAGTGATCTTATTAAATTAGCTTCGGAAAACAGGACATGCCGTTCTGCAAGAGCACTATTACTCGTCTGTAGCAGAACCCGAATACACATGACAGTAAGAAAAGCAGCGTGACATGTAGACATGGCGAACCCTAGCCTTGAAAAATGGAGCAGGCAGTTAGTGCATCGTAATCACCCTACTTGTCCTTGAGGAGAAACTGTAAGCCAGCAGAGCCCTGAGTAAATGTTTTGAGCTAACAACAAGCTTATGTACAAACAGGCGAACAGCCTCTAGAATAGGAGCCGTTGTATTCCCACATTTAGCACAACAACATTTTGTGTTCAATCTTCAAATGATGAAGCCAAAGTTCTACGGTTCCAACTTGATCCAATATTAGGACGCGTCTAAAGCTTTTGCTTCACACCCTTCCCATTCTTCAAAACGAATATATTTGCCTACGTCAATTTTAGTTCAGCAACCGTTTTGAGGAAGCCGACAAAGTTGTACACAAGCAGTTCCACAAGCGTTGGCAACATTTCCCGAAAAGCAATTTAGGTTGTAGCCAGGAGGATAGTTGAGCCAATAACCAAATTTTCCAAACTTGCGTGAGTCAACAGCAGGCTCCCAACATTTGAAAGTAGGGTATATTAACCTTGGGTGGGTGCTATTCGTGGAAGCTATTCCTTCGGAGACCGTCAACATCTCCCACTTATATTCATCCCGGTGCTCCCAAGGTTTGTGAGGTTGATCATAGCTGATGCATTAGTGGGCTAGCTTGAAAGGTCTTATATCATAGTACCGAAACAACAAGGATTCTGTCAAACTTCCTTATGTGTCGCCAACCTACTGATTGCGAGTGTCATTTAAACCAAAACAGCCAACATTGAGACGGCAATTTTGGCAACAAAAATATATTTTAGAGTGCAATTGATAAACTGGATTACATTATTGTCCTGCAAAACCTGCAAACGTACTAAATGAGAACAAGTCATTGGATGTATCGGAACTTTTCTCCTTTGACGGCGATTCCTTATTCGAATTTGTGGCTCATTTTCTTTCCTTATTTTTAAAATGTTCAAGGAGGTCATCTTTTGAGTCGCACTTTTTCTCGGCCATATTTAACGACCTGCGTGTCTACCTTTTTATGATGACATCCAGATATGGCGAGCCACTTGTATTCAAGCACATCACGACAAATTTCAACTGGTCAAAAAGCTTTTTTTTTAATGGTCAGAGACAATTTCGCTCTATTTATGGCGGTTAAGTGCAATCACGTCACAAGTCCACTTATGTATACAAATATTGAGACCACACGTTGAACACCGAATCACAGAAACGCGACCTTTGGATTGTGTTTCAAGAGTAACTTGGCGTGATTTCAGAAGGTTTGAAAACAAATCGGTTTTTGGTAGGGTTTTATTGTGGCAACTTTTCGACCTTGACACAAGAGCTTCACTTGGCC
>CALYDF020010268.1:0-10131 GCA_944474145.2 Dicrocoelium dendriticum
ACCGTCGGGATCATAACGGATGCACCAGTGAGCTTCGGAATGTATAGTGACACTCACCCGGGCGAACATTTTATTCAAAAACATGGATTCGAGAAGCTGTTTCCGGGTCAGTTGGTGCGCCTGCTGATGGTTCCACAGATGATCGAACCACCAAAAGCTGTCACGATATTCTGAAAGTAAAAAGACGGATGGACATGAGACGGGTGGACAAACCATTCAGTGTCGATTCCACTGACCAGTGCGAGTGCACAAATCTGCGTATGGGGTGAAAACAAAGTGCGAAAAGCACGTAAAAACGGTAAGCGGCCGCACAACAAATACAACTACACAGTTTCTTAACCAAGATGCAGAAAAAGAATTCCCATGACAGCGAAGCGCGAATGCGTGCCGCTAGTTAGAGAAGTCTAAGATTGCCATCATCATCATTGGATAGTCCAAAAGGAACTTTGATTTATTTCCCAACCTGGTTTGCTTATTTGATATCACGGTTACAAGATAATTCGTTTTATTCTTCTGCTTAGACTGTGCGCTAAGTCTAGGTTTATTGGTTCGTAGTTTTTAGTTTAGGTTTCGCACGACGTAGTTAGTTTAGGCCTCGTATCGTTGGCACATAAGTAGAATAGTGCCATCATGTCCGTTCCTGGTGATGTTCTTGATGATGCTGACACTACTGGCGTTGAGCAGCTTCAGAGCTGAATCCCGTATTCGTATACTGGAGTTGGCCTTAACGAGCATGCGCATGCTGTAGGCGAAAATGGTTGATGCTAAGAACTACTGCGAACTTGAATTTTAGTCGGATGCGCTGATTAGTGAACGATTGCGATTTATTCCGGCCGACGCCTGTGAACTCCTGCCCGAAGTTGATAACTGCTCGTATGTTTAGAAGCCAATTAAGCGGGGTCTGCGTGTGCCATCCGTATTACTCCCAGTAACCAGGATGTCACCTAAGTATGCACGTGTGTTTAGTATATCATTCACCAGTGAGTTAATAATACACTGAAAGACAACCGGGGCAGAGCTTATCCCAAATGGCATGCATGCATAGTGGAATAATCCAAGGTGAGTGCTAATGGTGGTGAATCCACGTGATTCCTCATCGAGTTCAATTTGGTAGTAAGCGTGGCTCAGATATAGTGCGGTAAAAAGCTCGCCACAGGAGACAGAGGCGCAAATGTCTTCAACATTCGGTAACAGATAACTGCGTAGCTGCATTGCCTTATGGATCGTAACTTTATAGTCCCCAAAGATTCTTATGGCACCATTGCTTTTCAATAATCGCACCACAGCGGCTGGCCAGTTCGAATATTGAACATGTTCAATCGTACCCTCCAGCCGGAGTCGGCGCAACTTACTCTCGACTTTATTACAAAGAGTATAGGGGACAGATCGAACTTCCCAAAACCTTGGTATCGTCTGTGGTTTCAGCACTAGATCAGCAGCGTAATTTGTCAAAAGGTCTTGTCAATTCCAATTCAAGAAAGTGCTTTATGCACCTATAAGGGTGAATATTCGGCTGTTACACACACGCTCTCAGCATAGTAAAAGAAATAAAGCGATAAATTCTTAGGTAGCATAAACAGCAGTATGGCTATTATGCAAAGTTGTTTTTACGCTCCAAGATAACTGATGTCCAGCCGAGCAGAAAAAAGTTCCAGGTATGGAATGACGGATGAGTGATAATCCCTTGTGCGGGCAAAAATGGATCTATATTGTTGTCTGGTTGAGGATGTTGGTACACACTCAGTGCGCCATGAAGAGAGTGGATTGTATCAGTAAGTATTCTCGAAGCAAGCCTTACGCACAACAATCGCAACAAAGATTGGTTTGGGAATTCCACTACACCGAGATAATTGCATCAGTGACCTACTTAGGATAGAAGTGCTTCCTTAGAAAACCAGGAAATATCACAGTAACAATAGGCACAAAGTGGCAAGACACATGCAGTGATAAATCTCGGAATTAAGTGGCGGGGGACAGAAAAGGATCGCAAACGAAGGGCTTAGAACGAAAGCCTCCTCACCTTTGTAAAAACATTAACATGGGGTGACCAGGATAGATCACGACTGATTGTTACACCTTGGTACTTCATCGACAATCTAGTGTGCAAATTCTCACCATGTATATTTCGGAGTATTCCATGCAAATTTGCTGATAACCATGACCTTATGTAGAGAGAAAATGACATTACTACATTTTGATGCATTCAGCGATAAAGAGTGAGCTCTGGACCATAATACAAGGCTGTCCAGATAGGCATGTAATTTAGTTGATGAGGCTGTGGTCGGTTGTTGCATCCCCAAGACTACGTCATCTGCATACTTCAGCAATACCACATCGGTAGGGGCAGGTAGAAGTAATGTAGGTGGAAAAGAAGTATGGAGATAGTATGCCCCCATAAAGAACTCCAGTGTCTGTGGTGAGCGGCAAGGAAGTTTTACCTCCAAGTCAAATAAAATGGGCACGTCAAATAGTACCTCAAATGCTGGACAGTAGAGTAGAATTCCGGCATCGTACACATCTGGCAACTTCCGCCGTCTAGTTTACATCATCAGAGCCAATGGTTGCAATTTCCACGCTATCAGCCAGACAATTTGCGTATCAGACGGCACGAAGATCACCAAACTTCACAGGCGATTGGGTCGCTGGGCAGAGCATTTCGCTCTTCAATTCAACCACCCAACACAGCCCCACGGGACACCTCCAGCCCCAATGTATGATGCTTGGCCTGTTTCCACAGCCCCCCCCCAAATGAAGCAGATATTCGAAATACAATCCAATCTTTGAAACGCTACAAAGCTCCAGGTCCCGACAACCCACCACCGGCTCTATTCAAAAATGGCGGGAGTGTACTTGTCAGCGAAATCCTATCGCTGTTCACGAGTTTGGACGAGAAGAAGGTTCCGAACTCATGGGGAGAATCGGTCATTGTTCCGATTCACCAGAAGGGCTCCCGCGCCGATTGCTGTAACTACCGTGGAATTTCGTTAATCTCGTTCGCATCCAAAATCTTCGTGTCGGTCCTACTTAGCAGGCTTTCAACGAGTAGAGAGGAGTTTTCCCGAGAAGAACAAGCCCGATTTCGTCCAGACTGCGGCTGCATCGACTAAATCTTCACGCTTCGGCAAGTTCTCGAGCTTCGTCACATCCACCGGCGACCAACAATCGTAGTGTTCTTGGACATCCGAGCGGCACTTGATTCAGTAGACAGATCTGCGTTGTGGAACTGTTTACTGAAGAAAGGTGTGCCCGACAAGTTTGTAACTATCCTGAAAGAACTTTACAGTCACACGTCGGGCAAAGTCAGAGCTTACGGCACGCACTCTTGTATACGCTATTGCACGCATTATTGTATAGCAAAAGCTCGGGGCGCTTTTGCTAACCTACGACACTTATGGCGCCGGTGCGACATCACTCTTGCCCTGAAGGGTAGAGTGTACAATGCAGCGGTACGTTCGACCCTACTGTACGGTTGTGAAACCTGGCCGCTTGAAGCAGCGGACCTGAAGAGGCTAGTTACGTTCGACCACCGGTGCCTTCGTAATTTAGCTCACATCTGGTGGGAACACCGCGTGAGCAACGAGCGTGCTCGACGCCTCGTTTACTGCACAGAAAAAGGAACTGAACCGCTTAGCACCGTTATTTCACGCATCAGGCTCCGATGGCTTGGCCACGTGTTACGCATGCTAGCCCACCGACTCCCGCGACGTGTGTTGCTTGCGCGCCGGGGGTGTGGATGGAAGAAGAGGAGGGGTGGCCAAGCGATGACTTAGTCCAGAGGAATGAAGGCCCTCACTTCTGATATGGCCTCAGTTGGAGCGTCACGGTTCCCTGGTTGGGGTCCGAAAGACGATGAACACGTTTGGTTGGACGCACTTGCTGATATGGCTACGAGCCGACCTCAGTGGCGTTCGTGCTGTCAGTTTCTTTGTCCCACCCCATCCCTCATAGCCTCCCCCTCCAACCACGATTTCATTATTTAGCCTTATATAATCCTGCATAGTAAATTTTTTGTAGTGCACAGCAGCCGGCTGGTAGCTTACCGGAACGATGCCCATCCGTTACCGGTAGCTCAGTCAGCTTGCACCAGTTTCTTTTTTTTCTCCTTTTTTCTATGTATTGCGGCACAGTAGCTGAGGTGTTCTCCACCTCCAGCTAACGCGTAGTATGATATGATATGACTCTTCTTCATTTGCTATGACCAGCGGTGTTCGCCAAGGTTGCCCTATTTCACCTTTCCTCTTCAATTTCGCCATCGAAGATGTTCTCCAAAGGGCACTGGAAGGTGTCCAGGACTGCTGTGTTGAGCTCCTCCCTGAAGACAGTTACGGACTTGGACTACGCCGATGATATCGCCTTGCTAGTGGACGACCCACAATCCATCCAGAGCACTTTGGACCGCTTGGCGATGGAGGCGTCTAAGTACGGCTTATACTTCACTCCGGGAACATGTAAAACGCTGCTCCATGACTGCCAGGTGCCTGAACCCGCGCTCACCATTGCTGGATATGTTCTGGAGCAAGTCGCTTGCTTTACTTATCTAGGGAGTTACATCACGGCTGGTGGCGGTGTTGGAGATGAAGTCTCACAACGGATTGCAAAGGCCCGCCTTGCATTCATCAAACTGTGACACCTATGGCGTCGTCGTGATGTCAGTCTCAAGCTCAAGAGCAGGGTGTACAATGCTTCTGTCCGTGCAAAACTCTTGTACGGTTGTGAGACTTGGCCTATTCGCTCGGAATATATGAAGCGGTTGTCAGTCTTCGACAATCGCTGTCTACGAAGCATTGCTTGGGTGTGGTGGCAACACCAAGTAAGCAACGCTGAGGTGCGAGACCGCGTGCTTAGGGCGAATAGTGTCAGTCTTCGGGACGTTATTATCCGACATCGCATGCGTCGGCTCGGGCACGTTCTGCGCATGCCAGCACATCGCCTTCCACGACGAGCGTTATTTGCACTCTCATGGAGCGATAGGAAAAAGTGCCGCGGTGGACAGCCAATGACGCGGAGAAGGAACATGAAGAAGGCAACCACAAGGTTGGCGGCAGTTGGACCAGTCCGTCTTCTAGGTTGGGAACCACGAGATGCTGAATCGTAGTGGTTGGAAACATTAGACATCATGGCCTGCAACAGACATCAGTGGCGTCAATGTTGTTCTGCCATTTTATCATCCTTTGGTGCACACAAAGATACAAAATGGCGTGCGTGAAACCAAAAAAATCGTTTCCCATATTTTTTAATCGCAGTTCGTGTTCTCATCTTCTTTACTTTGCTTCTTCTACCATGGTTCTGATGGCACAATGTTAACAGACTGTGAATATATATATATATATATATATATATATATATGTATATATATATCGTACAGGTCACTCAAAAGCATTACTGTAATCGAGGAAACACATAAGTACCGATTCTACCTTGTTGTTTAGCGAGGACAGCACTGAATGTACAATAAAGGCTAATGCGTCTTGAGCAAACATCAAACTACGATAAGCAAACTGTGACGGATCACCTGAGTGAGTCTTGTCGAACAAAACCACACGTTTATGCAAGACATCAGAAAACTGTGCATGGGTTTCCACCAAGTTGACGTTCGACATGATGCTGGGAAGACGTTTAATTCCGTCACGATCAAGTATGTTTGAGCCAGGTCCTCCAGAAAGGTACACACATGAATGATGGTAGTAGATGTGCAATAAATGTGCCCAGCACCTTCACCATCTGTTCAGCGTAAGACCGCAATCGTATATTTGGTGGATCTAAGTTTGAGAGTCGTGATAAGGCATCCGGTCGTATCAGGGTAACTGCGGAACCGGTGTCAATTATAAAATTCACAGATTGACAGGCACGACAAAAGGCTTTTCCGACGTTATGCTGCGGTTAAAAGCAGTTGCAGTATTGATCCAGTTCCGGTGTAAGTTCTCGGTGAAGCAGTTTGTAGCTGTATGTTGCTCAGATTCAAATGATTTCAGCCTGAAAAGAAATACTTTCCGAATATGACCTATTTTTAGAACAAAATCTGCACATCGAATGAAAATGCTTACAGTCATCAGGGGAGGAATGACGTTCACTACAGTCATAACAATGAAATTCTCTACGCTGCACAAGTTGAGTTGTGGTTTCATCACAGTTAACCCAGTAAACTTTGTTTAAATCCTGTAAGATCAATTGATTGGAAGAAAACGCAGCTAGTTCCTGAACGAGGTTTGCACGCTGTCGGACAATACCACGGGCTTTTCCCATGTCAGGAGCGTTTCGTTTTGGGATAGCAGCCACTCTGGTGTCTTTTCATCGAGAACACCCACAAGTAACGCCTGTAACAGCATCGCTTCGAACTCGATTGTTATCGCATGGTGTTGAATTTGTAGCGTGTTGTGAACACATAGGGGCATTCTCCCCAAAGTTGGTCCAGGGAACAGGACACAGATCGTAGGTCACCATTTGTAGGTAATTGCAAACTGTAGAAATGCCGCTGACCCTCATTACCGAGGTGGGGGCGTAGTAGGAAGATTTTCGCTGCATCGTCTAGCTTTTTGTTGCCGCCAAGAAGCAAAAGTAGACCAACGTAATTAATAAAAGTAGTTTTCCACTGTGTCCACTGCTGGGTAGTAGGTCTTCCAGTAGGGGAATTCAGAACTGCAGGGGTGCCGTAATGGAATTTGCCATGAGAATCTGATGACCTTCGTTGCCAATATGTCACATCCAAGCGAAATCAGAACAGCGGTATGATAGTAGGAAAACTTTAGTGGCAAGCGTGAAACGGTACATTCTACGCAGCGCATGTCACCACGTAAAAACTGTCCGCCCCGAAAGTCATATGAACGAGAGAAAAAGTTCCAGTTCGAGGCGAATCACGCTGCTAAGCAGGAGGCTCTCCGGCTGAATAGTGGTGGACGGACTTGGAACGACCATCGGTGCCTTCGCAGTTTGGCTCACATCTGGTGGGAATACCGCGTGAGTATCGAGCGTGTTCGACGCCTTGTTTACAGCACAGAAAAAGGTACAGAACCGCTCAGCACCGTCATTTCACGCACCAGGCTCCGATGGTTGGGCCACGTGTTGCGTACGCCAGCCCACCGGCTTCCACGACGTGCGTTGTTTGCTCACTGGGGATGTGGATGGAAGAAGAGGAGAGGTGGCCAAGCGATGGCTTGGTCTAGAGGAAGGAAGGCCCTCATTTCTGAGCTGGCCTCAGATGGAGCGTCACGGTTCCCTGGTTAGGGTCCAAAAGATGGTGAACACGTTTGGCTGGATACAACTGCTGAGATGGCAATGAGCCGACTTCATTGGCGTTCCTGCTGTGAGTTGCTTTGTCCCTCCCCATCCATTTTAGCCGCCCCTCCTCCTACGATATCATTTTGTAGCATAAAACATAATAATTTTTCTTTTTGCCTAGTAACCGGCAGGTAGCATACCGGAACGATGCTTATCAGTTGCGGGTAGCTCAGCTGGCATGCACCTGTTGTATTATTTTTCCTTTTCCTTTATGTATTGCGGTACAGTAGCTGAGGTGTTTCCCACCCCTAGCTAACTGAACTTTGGAGCGAAAAATAATGCCTAACCCAGCTTGACCAGTGGTTGCCGCACCTACGTGCCTCGATGAGTGCAACCAACAGCGAGAGGACATACCGGGCGCAGTTACTTCAACATACCCGTGAGGGTCATTGATCTGTTTCCGTCACACAGCACACGTCAATACCCTGTGTGTTCAAACTGCGTGCGCATGCAGTCTGTTGACCTATTTGTTCTAGAGTACGAACATTGAACGCCGAGTGGGAGACGGGACAGCGGGGCCTTATAACAGAGTGTTGCGGATTGGGCTCCATCGGGCGGTGCGGGATAATAGCTTCAGATAGCTTGACTCCAGTGGCATTTTGACTGCTCTCAATTATAGAAGGAATTGCAGAAAGAAGGGTAGTGATGCGCCTCGAGAGAAGAGTAAGAGAAACAGGTGGAAAGGGAAGAATAGAAACGCCAGCAGTAGTCTGTTTGCGCCTATCCGCTCTGCGGTGTGCAGCAGCTCAGGCGAGTCTTGATACGCTACGCGATGGCCGATGCAAGAGGTAGTAGTTTGAAGAAATAGTCATGGTTGTATGTGGGGTGAGATACTGCCAGGGCGCCTAGATCTAGACAGGAGAACGATTAGGGTCCTCAATAAAAGTCTGGTTCAACTGCCTGTCCGCAATGCAGTGGGGAGGTGGCAACAATTGGTTTCACATAAATGGACGCCATCCCATTACAAATCTCCAACTTGAATACCATGAGACTATGTCTGACTTCTAACCAGTGACTAACCTGGTAGGAGTAGCTCTCAAGGGCTTCAATCAGTATGGCTCAGTGGGTAGACCTGGTACGCAAACCGTCGCAACAGGGTAAAGCCCCGCTTGGTTGTGACGGAAGTCATGTATGTCAGGAAATGCAACTTCTCTTTCCCCCTTCGAGCTTATGATCAAACTCCCAACAGTGGATCAGCAGACGAACATGGAGTTGGCGAGTGATATAGCACGCAAGGAGTCCGATACAGCCAACGTTAAGTATTTTGCACATCGTCAAAGGTATTATTCCTTCAAATTGACCCAGCAACAGTTCTCAGGATCGTAGGAATTCTAAAATGATGGAATGAATCGGAAGTGTTCCTTGTTTCAAGATGTCGGACAAAAGACTTCCTAGCGTGTGCAATTAAGTAGTTTGGTGGAGTGTTCACGTGCCAAAGGTTAAATCCACAGCCACCGATATTGGGCTGTGGAGAGAAAATAGTGAGGAGCAAATGGCTGAATCGATGAAGTTTTGCACGCGAAAGTAAATGGGGGATGGTAAACGTGCATTGCTGGCCAACACGATGGGATATAGGAGGCAGACAAGTTCTGTTCAGAAATGGAAAAATGTACCCAAATCAATGTTTAAGGTACAAAAGGTGCGACAATCTTGAATAATTTGGTTAAGCAACCGCAAGAGGTAGACACAGCTATCTGGGAGCTTTCTATGCGAACAAAGAAGATCGGAGAATTCAGTGATTACAACAAACAACAAAAAGTAAACTTACTGAGAAGGCGCCGATATCCTGGTAGATCTGGGCCAGCAGGATATTCGTAATATCGGCCACAAAATCCGAGATTGAAGGTGAAGTTGGATATCCACTGGCGCCAACGGTATTGCGCGAGCAGTAGTGCCTGACGAAGGGGGATTGTCCACAGAAAAAGCGTAGGGAGGGTTAGAAGGAGATGCACGGGTACAGGTCATTGTGCGACGGAAAATTCCCCAAGCATTGAGTTATCCGAAAAATGTAACTGTCCAAGAACATTGGGGAATCTGATAAGGAGTATCATACTAATGTCTGTTTCACAGGTGATAATCAATGTCAGCACTGTAAATGAAAAACACAGATAACAACGGCTGTCCAAATTAAGGATGATTGCAAGTGACACCCGAACAAACGGCATAGCGCCTCGAAGGACGTTCTGAAGCTCGGGTCATTCGATGGGTCAAAGTAATAGGACGCTCACATGAATGCTGTGTGAAAAGGACAAATGTCGCCATGTGGACAGTCATTTAGCCAGGGGGATGAAAATTTCCCCTTCCCCGAATAAGTGTGCATAAAATAACAGGACTCGAGGACTCACTAAAGCGTCATCTTCTGTGTAAGGAGCACCAACTCCGACGTTGAAAACGTCATCAATGTCAACCAGAATCCAACGGGTGAGACCGTATGGTGCCATAGCTGGGGAAAAGTAAAAGATGGACAATTTGGAGTGAATTGTTCGATCAATGAAGCGCCTTACAACTGCACAAATGAAGGTATAATAAGAATTAACCATGGAGTATACGCCTAGCAAATTTCCATCATCATCATCATCATCCTCATCCTCCTCATCATCATCATCATCCTCATCCTCATCATCCTCATCCTCATCATCATCATCATCATCATCCTCATCCTCATCATCATCATCCTCATCCTCATCCTCATCCTCATCCTCATCATCCTCATCCTCATCATCATCATCCTCATCATCATCCTCATCATCATCCTCATCATCATCATCATCATCATCATCATCATCATCATCATCATCATCATCATCATCATCATCATCATCATCATCATCATCATCATCATCATCATCATCATCA